>OFHS01005643.1:0-11422 GCA_900245855.1 Calvadosia cruxmelitensis
CAGGTTGTATGGCAAAGCGACTTAGAGGACACTACCAAGATGCGACTATTTCGTGCTTGCGTCGAGGGTGTGCTGTTTTACAGCGCCGAGGCATGGACTCTAACAGCCAGCCTCGCAAACGCCCTCGATGCAAGTCATCGAGCACTGCTCCGACATGCACTTGACATACACTACCCTAAAACCATCAAAACAAGTGAAGTCTACAAGCGATGCCGATCGCAGCCCGCTTCTATGACCATCATTCGCCGTCGAGAAAGCCTTATTGCTCATGCTCTTCGGAGGCCAACCACACCCTTGGCAACGATTATTTTGGCTGGAGCATCAACTGAGCCATTCCGTCGCGGTGGAGCACTAATAAAGCAGTATGAAAATGGAGTATGGTAACGCCTCGGAGCTCACTTCCCGAACGCGTCCAATGATGATGATTCTGCTTACCAGGCAAGAGTCCTCTATTTATAAAAGTTTGGACATTATCCTAATTCTTATATAAATCCTAACATAAATATTTAAGACGTCAATAATAAAGTATACGACACCACAGATGGAAGATCAGTATAATTATCCTTCTGTAGTTTTCTTATCCCATAGTACAGCATATTAATCACCTCACTGCTTCAAAATAAAAGAAGCATTCCTAATCAATTGGTTGGACAACAGTTTCTATAGCACTGATTGTAAATAACGTCACGGTATCAATTTCTACAGACAAAGAAGACGCCTGTGTCCTTCAATCTTAGGCCCTGTTTACAAGGAGGTAGGATGATCCTAGAAAGTAGGATGATCCTACTTTGTAGGATGATCCCCCCTCCATTGTCTCTTGGTTTGCTTTTACAGGCGAAAGGGATCATCCTAGTAAGTAGGATCATCCTACTTACTAGGATCATCCTCCCTCCTTGTAAACAGGGCCTTACATACGGAGGCAGCTCGCTCCAAGTAAATTCTCAAAACGATTGTTGCCTCACACCCGCTTCTATTCCAAGGTTTACGTTCTGTTCAAGTTTTATTTACCTTCATTGCAATTTACTTCGTCATCGCCGTCTGTACAATCGTTCTCCTGATCGCACACCCATGTCTGTGAAATACAACGACCGCTTTTGCAACGAAACTGTGTGGCTTGGCAAGAACGATTTCCTGTTTTAGAAAAAAAGAGGAAAGGATAGAATTTCAATTAACACGAAACTTTTTGACATTGACATACCGTAGACTCAAGCAATTACAGTACTGTATAGTAAAACCTCGTCAATATCATTATGGTTTTCCAGGCAAAAATCGTGATAATAAGCCGGTCGTGGTATTGGGCGGGTACAGATGGTTGAATCTGACAGAGGCATAAAGCGGGTTGTGATATTAACCGACGCGATATTAACGAGGCTACACTGTAACACCAATTTATCCTTACAGCCTCGAATTATTTGTAGCCTCAGTTTCATGTTACAAATTAGTACCCAGTCTTCTTTTTATTTTATTACTTCCGCCTGTCAATCATAGCCACTATATAAAGCCTGTCCCTGCATTTATCATTATTATTATTATCCTGATTTTTATTCTAATATTCTTCATTTCTGCTTCTTCGTCTCTGCTTCTTGACTGCCTTTATCGTAACGATACCAAGTCTTATAAATCATTACAAAAATCCAATCCTTTACAAACATGGCCTATATTTGAAACCTAGTTAAAGGTTAAACAAAAGGTGCAAGGTTTTCACCGCCAAGAGGTCAAGCAGCTTACTAAACAAACAATAAAATAATCCAAGAAACAATATCTATAGACATAACCTCGTCCAGCGCATTAGCTTGGTTGCTCAAAGAGGAAATGCTGCATGTGTTTTAAGCACGCATCCATCCATCCAAGAACAAGCTGTATGAGATGTTTAATTTGTGAATAGTTTTGCAGTATTTATATAGGTTTTTAATTTATTTGCAAACTCAATTTATTCTCAAATTATTTTATTTAAATACAAATATAAATTGAGAAAAAGAACACTATTACGATCATTCAACTTTGGCAAATGTGCCGCGTACGCTCTCGACGTTTCCGCACTGAATGGCCAAGCTCAAGTTTGCAACGAAAATCGGCCTTGCTCGTGCCACTCAATCTATTTTTAATTGTAATCGCATGTTCAGTTAATTTACCATTATTGGCGAATTTTGACCATGTTTACTTTACATATCTTTGTAGATGCTAATTAGTATAATTTATCGTACTATGTGCATTGATATGATAATTATTTATAATAAAGATGATTTGGTAATTCACGACTATTTTATTTTAAATTAAACATGCGGATTAATAATATACAATATATTAATAAACAATAAAACTGCTAATCGAACTTGAAATTATAAATTACAGTGTCATTGGAACTTGAAACTATAAACTACGGCGAATTGCTACTTTATAAATCCTATTTACAACTAATGTGCTCCAGCTGGTCTAAGCAGGGCAGTCCACAAATTCACAATTTGTTACTACCATCGGTCTAGTAAAATGTTTAAGTTTGCTTATTCGATGTACTCGTTGAAGGCAAATTCACAGCTTGTTACTTCCATCGGTCAAATAAAGGTTTATACGCTGCAATACTCGCCGAAGGCGATGTTTACTATACCGCTTGTTTTGCTTTGGTGAGCATTTCTCAGCGACAATTACAAAGCAATTTCAGGTGACTATTTTCGGGTTTTATTTCTCACCGCAAGAGGCTTCATCTTCGCCATCTTTACAATCCAAATCATTATCACAAACCCACTCCGCAGGAATGCAGCGATCTTGACATCTAAAATGACTTGCATCGCATGGATCGTCTAAAGAATGGCGAAACAAACACACGAAACGTAGATTACTTCGCTCGCAAAACATCACAGAAAGCGACAACAAATATCACAATAAAAAACAAACAACTTTGTCTCCTTCTACTCGAGATATGATTCGTAAGAGAGGAAACACAACATCATGGATAGTTGAGACGTGAATATTTGAGATTACGAGAGATGCAGATCACTGCAGAGTAAACATCGCATTTGTCAAGGGCCAACACAACCCCGCCCTGTCTCTATGTGTCAACTGCTTTTCAACATCGCTTAACGGATAAGAACATGTCTTCCGCTACTTCCCTTCCAAAATCCGTAAATATATAAACGAGTAGCTCTCTCTCTTCACTACCTGGTTGCTATCTCGTAAGAAAAATAAACTATTAAATGATTATGCGATAGAGTCGACAAACTATCGTGCAGATGGCGCAGAATTTCACGCATGCAAAGTTATTGTTCAGATAGATGCGTTTGCAACAATTCAACGTGAATCTGAAACGCAAATCGCTCCTGTAGATAAGTCTCGAACGCTGTATATAAACACAAATCAAACAGGAGCCTTGCAGCACAAACGTTTACAGCAACAACTCTGCATGCAGCATCATCTTTAGATTGTTGACGAAGAAAACACGACAGTGCTAATGTTGCACAAATGTTCTGTTTAAATTTATACGTACCGCATCCTTCTTCGTCGCTGTTGTCGTCACAGTCGTTATCACCATCGCATAACCAGGCTCTTTCGATGCATTTCTCGGTTCGAGTACATTGGAATTCAGTCGTGCCACACAACGACTGTGATTCGTTTTTCACTTGGTCTAAGATGGCAGACAGAACGAACAAATAACGAATGTAACGGAAGATAATCCACATTTCTTTTTCCGCCTCGTGAGAGCACAATCCCTGCTTTTATCCAGCCGAAATAACACGGAAAAAGGCACAAATGACAGTGCAGTCGGCGCTTAGAACAAGCGTTGTTTAAACAATTCTGTCAATCTAGCTCCACGAGGTCGAAACTCATTGTTCGATCGTCTCGAGTCACTTGCCGTAAGTAAATATCGCTGGAAATCCAAGGCTATTTTAGCTACACTTAAAACAGTCGAATCTCTTCAAATCTAACTGTCATAGAAGATGCGGGTTAAATTGCAAGAGGGACTTTGTAAGATTTAATGTCTATCGTAAATGAACCAATTAATCACTACCAAGTGACATTATTCATAGTAATTCATAATTCATCGATGCCTTTAAGCGAAATTTTATGACAGTTGCTTCAATTTATGATGAAGAGGGTGTAAACTTAACAACCAAAAGTTTTCCTGATCAGGTTTCTTTAAACTCTAGACAGCAGGAAAATTGATACCACAACGTTATGGATACTTTCCTTTCAAGAGTAATCTGGACTTATACTCACAGTAGATCAAATCTCCTGTGAAATATATGACAATTTATTACATCTATCAATTTCTCTATCTAGTAATCCTGAAAGACCAATAAATTCCAACCGCTGAGTTGTTAAATCCAAAAACAAGAGTGGAATAAACAGGGAACAAAAGTTCCAACGATTTGGCGCTATAATTGATCAAATTAATCAGATCAAATTAATCGTATTAATCTTATTAATATAAATTAAAGTCCTAGATGAATGCACAAATTAAACAACAATTACGTCAAAAGGACCCATTTAGTTTTGAAATTCCTGATTTGTTATCCGAACGTCGAACTAAAAAGATACGGGGTGAATTTTCTACAAGCCATCCACAGATCATTAGGAGAACATTTTAAATTTTGTAATTTAACGATCAAGTTGCACAGTGTTGTATTTCAAAACTATACTACAGATTACATTTTCCTATACACGGAAGGTATCTAATTATAAACCTTATAAATTAAAACAATTCTATTTACAATTTAAAAACCTCAGTCAATGCTATCCGTAGAAGGCAAAGTTCCAACAAATTGATATTTTTTTCACATTGGGTCTCATTTATTTGTTTCAATCTCACAGCAATTAAAATTATTTAATCATACATGAGGCTAGCGGCTTCTCCCAAGGTGCCCATCACCGATGTTGCGTTGCCGCGTTGGATGGCAAGGTTAATGTTTTGTAACACCTGGGCCTTCACGCCTGAGCCTGGACCGAAACTCTGTTCCTTTAATTTTCTAAACAGTTGATCTTGATAGTGATAATTATTCTCACTATTTGTGCAGGCTATATTTTGAATTGTGAAATTGACAAAGGTTCTAGGTATTGTCTATCGGATATTGATCTATGATAATCACACGGTTGGTCACAGTCAAAAACAGCGGTTACTTCCGTTGATGATTTGACTAAACGCACCGCAATTTAGCTCGTCTGATCTGTCATTACAATCAATCGTTCCATCGCATCTCCAAGTTCCAGGTACACATCGACCGTTGTGACATTTAAACTTGCCAGTGGGACATTGCTTCTGGTCTGAAAACGACAATAAATCCATGGCAACAAGAATACAGTGGAATTCGCTTAATTCGAAGTGTCCAGGGACCGTGAAAAATCCTTCGAATTAGTAATAACAGGAAAACAATGAACAATAGACAGAAGACAAATGCGCGAGATCAAGAGACAGAGATCGTAGTTCGAAATAGACGAATATGTGAATTACAGATCTTCGAATTAGGCAGATTCCACTGTAATATTAGCGTTTCATAACAAAAGATAGGAAAATTATTCAATTTTGCATTTTGTATACACTCAATGAACTAGCAATTGAAGAGCCCAGAGCATGCGACTATATGCTACAGTTTTAGCAATGAACCCAGTGGGTTCGTTATTGTATTGTAGGCCTATCTATCTATGTACTCAATGAACTACGTTTACCTAATAAATAAGTGTAGTAGCAAGTATTGTAAATATTTCTAGAGTAACTTTATAGTCTTCAATGTTATGGAAATTAATTATATTGTGTTAGGCATTTTTACCAGGACTAATTTTGTAAGTTGTCAGTGTTCCTGAAGATTGCTTAATTTTCTGTACATCTATACAAGATGCAAAAATAGGGCTATCCCTCCTTTACCTATATTTTTTATAATACATTGTATCTTATTAAGTAGTATCGTATATATATTGTTATGTCGACATGTAGTAGCGTCATGGCCTCGTTTCAATGTAATCTCATATTCGTGGTTGAGGAGCTATGTAACAGCAAGTCCGCAGTGTATCAGTTATTCGGTCTTGAATTACATTATTTGCAGCACTATAGTTCCTTTGATTGACGGTTTCTCATTTATTATTGAGTTTGCTGCCATCGCAAAGATACGAGGTATCCCAAGTTCACCAATAAAGATACTACGTAACTTGCAGAAAATGTCTTATCATCTGGTACGTAAAGTTCTTAGAGTGTACTCAATTTTTAAAAAACTGACCACACTTCACTTCGTCAGAGCCATCCGTGCAATCCCTATCGCCATCGCAATACCACAGTGCATTGATACACTTGCCGTTGGCACAACGGAACACTCTATTTTCAGAACAGTCATTGCCAAATGCCAAACCAACGAAGCATCCTGAAACGAAATAGTGCAAGCAAAAATGATGTAAATGAATAACGAAGAAAAATCAATGAAATATTTGGACTTGAGCAGCCAGCCATTTTGCACAATTTGCATCTACAGTAGAAGTACACTCACGGATATTATACAAACTCTGACATGCTCCTGTGCATGGAAATAAAGTAATTTAAGTAGTTTATTGAACTTTCAGAAACGATGTAATAGTATCAACGACCGAGGGTACCTCCAGGGAAATTAAACGGGGGATGCAGATTACAAACATCTTCAAGTCCTCTCTCTATTGTTCATAATATTACTGAAAAGTCACAGTCAGTGAGCAAACCTCAGTCGCTGCAATTCCATCTTTTTAAGTAATATTTTATTTTATGACCCTATACATACAACGACCTGCTTAGTGTTTCGTCATTTTCTCGTCTTTTCATTTGTTATTTTTGTCTGTTTTCTGCTGCCCATTGCCTCGTCGCAGCGATTCCGCATCTCAGAAACCGTTAGATAGATAAATAGATATTTTATTTTGATCAAAATAATTCAACAAATAAACAAAGAAGATCAAAGTTAATACAATTTTGCTATCAAAATTACAAGATCAGAAATATATGTGATCATGGTCATCCCGTAAGCTGAAACCTTGTTTATAGGAGACGTTCTGAGATGTAGCCATAACTCAAATCCAGATATTCCTAGCATACAGTATATTGGTACAGTAGACTCCGTATAATTGGAACACCATCTGAACACCATATAATCGGACTAGCCGTTTTATCAGACAAGCCGCTTTATCGGGCCAAACACGTCAAGACGGCATTTTCTCACTGCAACATTTGATCTCAGAGTCTTATTCGGACAAAGATGTCAAGATGGAATCTTTTCACGTAAACATTTTACCTCCGGATAATTGGTCCATTTGCTTAATCGGACCAAACACAATAAGACCGAGTCCTCTCATCATAACATTTGACCTCCGGTTAATTGGTCCAACCGCTTAATTAGTCCATCATGACAGTCTCCCGATGTTGTGCGATTAAGCGGACTCAACTGTTCACAACAAAGTTACCATAAAATTGTACAAGCTGTAGAGAATAGGGTACATTTCTTGTACTTTACAGCTAAGTAAACGACCATATTACCCAATCACAACAGTTTCTCCAGAGAAGACACAGGACACCGCTTTGCGGTTTCGCAGCTTTCCAAGAGCGCCAAAGTATAGAATTCCAGCAACGTTCTCGCTTCACTGAGGCTATCATCACATGTTCAGAATACGCATCGCATTATTATTATTATATTTTACAAGCATAAAATAAGCAGGTGTATCCCCTTGGGGAATGTGCAAGTAATAGGCTACACATGTTCATTCAATGGAATGGAATGTGAGCTTCAAATTGTACTTTGCAAATCTGTTCAACAACGGGGGTTAGTTACAAATGCAGGCCAACCGGAAATATCCATGACATAGTTCAATGAAAATGGCCTTTGGTTACTGTAACGCTCGTAGACTCGTATTAAACTCTGATTTGCCGGTGTATATTTTGCCTATGATGGTCCGACATGCAAATGCCAGAAGCGCGAGATTACGCGACAAAATCGACGTCAAGATATGACAATACTAGTGATCTATTCCCAATTAATAAAAAGCATACTGCCAGCTTTTTAGTGGTATAGCAACTATTATGCTTCAATTTTGGAGCAAATCGCCAGGCTTGAGGCTTGAGGGAAGGGTCGACATGCCGGATGTGAACTGAGCAAAACTGACCGAGAGACGGATGTTCGCATGTCATCAATGCACTTGACACTCGGTCATCAAACGTCCGACGTCAGAGCAACTGGCGACCGTCAAAATGTGCTACCCCCGATAAAACTGTCTTATTTATTTAAGTAAATATACAATTTGTAAGTTTGTTTCATTTCAAGAAGTGACGCATTACTATTCCATCAAGTCAGTCTGAGCTCCGCCTGTCATTCAAACAGTTCTCACGCGAGGAAATTCACGCAGGTCTACCGTCTTCGCCTGCGACTACGAGCCCACAAACAAACACAATATTTCCTAAATCACTGAGACTTGTGTTAAATTAAAACTTGTCGTAAATCAGACGTCAGCTCGTGTTGCTATTCGTATGAAAATTCACAGACATTGAATTCCGAGTGAGGAATATGAGAACTGAATCGATGAAGTGCAATTCCAAACGAGAGCACGTGGTATGCTATCGCGTGTTTGGCATTCCAACTTTTCGCACAAAAATACCCAGATGCAATGTTCGATGTTCACAACCCCTGACAATGCGATAAGAAGTTTATCTCTAATCCGTAACAGCGTGAAGATCATTAAATGAGCCACATCAACGCTAAGAAACACAGATATTTGTGGCAGCAATTTTCAAAACTGTCGTGAACAAGAATCAAGACAAGACGCTGTGTAAAGCAAATATCTACTGAAAACATTACCTTGCAGGACAAATATGGGAAACACGAAATGCCAAACGTTAGCTTCCATGTGCTAATGAAATGCAAGAGGTCGTCGGCGTCATTTCAGCTCTCTCGTGGCTGCTGACGAAAGATTTTGTCACCGTTCTTTACTTTGTTTATGAAGGTGACAATTCAACAGCGAGCAGCGGGGCACTCTCGCATCCACCCATGGAATCAAATTTCAATGTTGATGATTTACAAATCTTTTGATCGTTGTCAATTGATTTACATATCGGCTTACCGGTCGCAAGATCATACACTACATGGCATCGCCCTAAAGAATACCCTATTCAAAGAAATCATGAAACATTGTAGCAGGACAGCAACGGGAACTAGGGAAGTATTTCGCCCCTTCATTGATCTTTATCATTATGATTTTATAAGGGGGAAGGGCTACAGTATATTAGCCTAAAACGTTGCACTGCCGGTCGCTGTCATTTTCGCTTTTCATCAGGCAACATATTTGTAAATATGGTTGAGAAAGTACACGATGGAGGGCAGTTAGGTATTCCCCCTTTGCCCCTCTTCTTTGATGATTCCTTGCCCCACATCCTTATTTTCTAGGGGATGGATTCCAGGACCAAGCAGAAGAATGTTTTCTTTAACCTTAGCCTTTAACCCCAATGAAATTACCTTGCATCAAATGACCAAACAGAGGACTCATATATGATGTCGTCAACTTCAATTTACAATTCATGAGAGATTGTGTCTTACATTTTGGCAAATTAAGTTACTATAAATTCCAGGAAATAAATTTGCACATACAGTGAAACTTGTATATAACGGTCACCTCTGGGACCTGAGAAAAATGACCTTCATAGACAGGTGAACTTTCTTTGCAGGTTGATTTCTATAGATAAGTGTCATTTTGGGGTGACAAAGAATGGCCTTTATACACAGGTAGCTGCTCTATAGAGGTGGCCACTAATACAGATTTGACTGTATAATGTGGGGAATATATAAAGGAACTTGGAATTAGTTACTTTTTGGAATTGTAACTATATTTCCTTTTAGAACGCTGTACTTGTAATTGTAATTTCTTGATTTTAAAATAAAGCAAATGGAATTGTAACTAGTTCTTTGTCTAAAGGAATTTTAACAACCCTGGTCGCCATAGTCATTGGCACTCTGCTATCTTTCCCTGTCGTGGGACCAGCAGAAACCAGTCTATCAAAGATATGTGTGTATGTATGTTTATTTGTTCTAAGAACAGGCAATTCCAGGGAAATTTGCATTTCCACTTTTGTAAAACCTAACTAAAAGTACAGACACTTATTTGACAGCGCTGAAGCCAGCTAGCGGCATTTTATCTAAATACAAGGCAATTGGAAGAAAGATCTGTGTTCTTCAATAGCCGTCTAAATTTATACAATGACTTTTCTGTCACAAATGTTCGGGAAGGGCGTTCCACCATGGGACAACTCTGTGTATAAATTGATGCTGGGAGGAGGTGAGTTACTGAGTTTGCAAATGCCAGGAAATTTCAACCTCAACGAGTTTCCTCGGAGGGCGTATTTGCTATTGTCCAGTGCACAGAGGGATTCTAGCGGTAGATCAACCAAGTTGTAGACAATTTTATACATCATGATAAGGTCACTCTGTACTCTCCTCAACTCGACCGATTCCAGGTCCAGAGAGGTGAGTCTTTCATTGTAGTTCCCCTTGATGTCTTGTGAAGTGTGGCATATAAAACGGGTGAAATGCCGTTGTACTCTCTCGATGATTTTGATGTATTTAATCAAACGGGGGTTCCATACAGGGGAAACGGATTCCAGAACCGGTCTAACGTATATCTTGTAGGCCCTCAGTAATAGGTCTTTGCTCTTGGATGAGAAGCACTTCCGTATGAGGGGCTGAGGGCTGATCTGCTGTAAGCCTTTGCTGCCAACGCCGAGCAATTTGCCGAAGGCTTCATATCTGAAGTCAAGATGACTCCAAGGTCTATTATTTTGTGCGTCTCATTTAGCCAGTTTCCTGCAATGTTGTACTTATTAGACGGAACTTGTTTCCGAGCGTAAAAACGGAACATTTCTCATAAGCTATCCGCATTTGCCATCTCTTGGACCAGTTATGCAAATTAGTCAGAGAATCGGATAGAGTAAACGTGGAGTCCTTATTTCTTGATTGGAAGAGTTTGGCATCGTCAGCGAACAGTTTGAAATTGCACTCGTCCTCGAGGCAGGTAACAATGTCATTAATAAATACAATGAATAAAAGGGGGCCGAGAACAGATCCTTGCGGCACACCACTCACGACGTCCAACCGCTCAGAATATTCTTGGTCAATGCAAACAATTTGGGCGCGACCATTCAAAAACGACGAGATCCATTGCAAGAGTTCTGACTGTATCCCATAGGCTCGAAGTTTAACAATGAGTTTGTTGTGCAACACGGTGTCAAAGGCTTTACTAAAGTCGATATAAATCGAGTCAACTCGAAGTCGGTTATTGAGTGACTGACTCCATGTGTGAAGGGTGTCCAAAGTTGAGTGCTAAAAGTTGAGATAAAAATCCATATTGTTCCTTTGTTAAAAGCTGATTATCCAGAAGATATTGTCTCATTTGGCGACAAACAATCGACTCCATTACTTTACAAATTATTGATGTTAAAGAG
>OFHS01005644.1:0-10396 GCA_900245855.1 Calvadosia cruxmelitensis
AGAGGGAAGGTGACTATGGATAGCGAAGAGGTAGAGAACGTGCATGATTTTGTCTATTTAGGTAGCACAATCCAATGTGACGGAGATAAAACCATTGATGTGGAGTATCGAATTGCCCTTGCCAGCGACCTGTTTGCCTCCTTCGACCATATGTGGCGTAACCGCAATCTTCCCATGTCGCTGAAGATTCGTCTTTACAAATTGGCGGTATGCTCCACTCTGAGCCACGCAAGCGAAGCATGGCGGATGACAGATGTGATCAAGAGGAAGCTGAATGGTTTCAATTCCCGCTGCTTGCACGCCATCACTGGCATTGCAATACCAGAACAAGCCAGGCATCCAACGCTCGACTTACTCTTGGCCATCAGAAAACGCCGCCTACGATTCCTTGGCCACATCCTTCGAATGGATGCCTCCCGCCTCCTACATCGCACATTCCTGGCCTCAGTGCTCAGCCCAACTGGTCCGCCTGAAGGTTCGCTCCTAGAATACTGCGGCTGTGATCTCTCCCCGGAGCTAATACAGTTCGCAAGCAATCGTGCTGAGTGGAGGGCAGCAATTAAAGAGCTTAGAGCATGCGACTATGTGCTACAGTTCTAGCAATGAACCCAGTGGGTTCGTTATTGCATTGTATCTATCTATCTAGCTATTCTTTGAGGGAAAAATTTGCAATGTATATCTGCGCTTACCCCGGGTATACTAACACCTGCTGCAATTAGTTTTGCTATTTAAGAAGGCGCTGTCATGGCTGCAGGAGTTTGTCTCTGTAAAAGTACATTAGCGAGTCATTCATTCAATTCCACGCAGCTATTGTTTCTGGAATCCTCCGCAACATATATTTACCGTCGGTGCACATCTCAACAAGTTCATGTAGTTTTATTGTTTGAAGTTTATTGCATTCTGGAGTGTAAACGTTGTTAAAGAAAAAGACACAGTCATCGCAGATTTATGGTAAATTGGCGTGTTACTTAGCGACTTAGGCTGCAACGCTTTTCATACCAAAACAATGCGCAAGGCTTAAGCTAACCTGAAGTGAACACACGCTTGTGATAGTTACACTGCATCTTACTCAGACTAACCTATAGTGGACTATCTGGATGTAAGATCCTTTTTTGTTTAGACTTCGCCCTTTACTGGTTACGTTTACTCGACCTATAAGAAGAACAACTGTTAGTTTATGTAGTGCAGGTGCTGCCAAAGTTTGTGCATTGTGAATGTGGCTTATGGATCTATTTGGCAGTTTTGGCTGCGAGAGTACAACCTCGACAAAACTAAGTTTGCCCTATGTTGAATTAGTTATTGCAGTTCTCTGAGAGCTCTCTTGAGTTGCTACAGAAATATACAATCAAAACTATAAGAAAATTGCAGCATGATGGATAACTTATCTTTGGAAATAAATATCTAATAGAGTACGGCAACGAAAAATTCCTGAAGCTAGGTTCATGGCAACAGAATGGAGCAATGTTATTAATGCAGGTATATCGCGTGCTTTCACATATTTTTCTTAATATTTTACAATCATTTTAGTCATTATTGTATCTTATTTCATCACTCCACGAAGTTTGAAACATTTTTAAGGAGAAGTACCAATTTTTAGTAGCATTCCGTGGAATGCCTACATAGGCTGAGATGATGTACGATGCATTTATATTCTAGGTTACTCATGAGTATCAGTTGATATACGGATGTTGCTCGATTGGATTTAGAGGTTGCAAGTATATGCTAATTGTACTTGTATAACTACAAAACTATTTTAACTCTTCCGTTTCCCGAACAAACAAGCAAATTTGTGCTTAAGGGATGACCCATAATCATATAATGTAACCAAATTACTTGCTATTCACACTTTCTGTAATCAATTGTTTTGTATTTCGTTTACGATATGGTCTAAATATATGCTCATGCTCATACTCATGACTAACTAACTAACTAAAACGACATTATCACGCGCGGTATGGGCTCAATGCGACATTTAATATTGCGCATGCGCGACCTTCAGACTTTTTCCATGATCAAAAAGACTTGAGAATGACTTGATAATGCAACTTCAAAGGGCTTATTGCAGCTGACACCTGAAACGATTGCAGAGTTGGAGGCCAAG
Organism: Calvadosia cruxmelitensis; assembly: GCA_900245855.1. Lineage (NCBI taxonomy): Eukaryota > Metazoa > Cnidaria > Staurozoa > Stauromedusae > Kishinouyeidae > Calvadosia > Calvadosia cruxmelitensis. The sequence goes on from OFHS01005644.1 coordinate 2,102, forward strand.
CATCCTGAAGCTACTGCGGCCTGTGAATCAGCATTGATTGAAGGGGAAGTACCTTTTGTAGACAGTGCCATGTTTAACAGTATCAACGACGATACAATTTCAATGGCTGCACTGAAAACATAAGAAGAATGTGGCCCGTCAGGTTTAGATGCTGATGGCTGGAGAAGAATCCTTGTCTCAAATGGCACTGCTGGCAAGGAACTGCGATCTAAAATTGCTACATTCGCTCGCCCTCTCTGTGTGCAACGGAAATAGAAGTTAAGACTGGGCACACTGATGGAAGATATTCGACTTCTTTAGAGTCTTATACTGCTTGTCGTTTATTTCTTTAGACAAAGATCCAGGTGCTAGAACGATAGGTGTCGGGGAGGTCTTGCGACGAATTGTTGGGAAAGCCATCATATCAGTTATCCGCCCGGACATAATTTCTAGTGCTGGAATTCTCCAACTATGTGCAGGAAAAGCGGCTGGTTGCGAAGCAGGAGTTCATTCCATGAATAATATATTCACAGAAGAATAAACAGTTGGTCTTCTGTTGGTAGATGCCAGTAATGCATTCCACAAACTAAATCGGAAAGTTCTTCTGCCCAACATCAAACACATATGTCCTCCAATGGCGACTTATGTACGAAATTGTTATTATGTACCATCTAGACTGTTTGAAATTGGTGGCTACGAGTTGACTTCTGCAGAAGGAACAACACAGGGTGATCCATTGGCAATGACTGAATATGCAATAGGAATCACACCCATGCTTTCATTTATCCGAACAAGCCTTTCTGCGAGTTTTCGCCACGTCGCGTTTGCAGATGACTTGGCAGGTGCAGGGACGTTCCATCAAATTCGCTCCTGGTGGGACAAAGTAGCAGAGTATGGTCCGTTGCTTGGATATCATCCTAATGCTGCCAAATCCTGGCTAGTAGTTCAATCTGATGAGAATATCGAAGAAGCAAAAGCAGTCTTTGTCGATACAAATATCAATATCTCTGCAACTGTACGAAAGTATCTTGGTGGCTTTATTGGCAGCCCTAGCGGTAAATCAGAAATGCACAGAAGCTTGTGAAGGATTGGTACCAACAGTTGCAAGTCCTGTCTATCATCGCAGACAGTCAACCACAAGCGGCATACTCAGCATTTGTGAGTGGCTTTCGTAGCAAGCCACGCACCATATTCGAACCATTTCTGAGCTCCAGCAGCATCTTTCCTCTATCGATGAATTGATAGGTACAGTGCTCATACCATCCATAACAGAGGGCCACATATGCTCTATGCAGGAACGACAGCTACTGTTACTACCAGTCAAGATGGAAGGATTAGCAATCCCAATTTTTTCTGCATTTTCTGATGGAGAATACAACTACTCTAGAAAAATCACTGCACAACTGATTCAAAACATAAAAAAAGGAAAAAAAAGAGATAGATGGAGTTCAAATGCAAAAGACAAAAAAAAGGGATTATAAAGTCAAGGTATGATGGTAGACAAAACCAACTGGAGATTCTTCGCGAAAACATGGATGATGAGGAGAGGAGAGCCAACAATGTATCATGTATGAAAGGTGCATCTAGTTGGCTCACAACCCTGCCACTGCAATCATTAGGCTTCGTCTTAAGCAAGCGAGAGTTCTTCGACGCTGTTCGTCGTCGATATCGTTGGCAGCTAAAATATGTTCCGTCTAATTGTCCTTGCTGGAAAAAGTACACGATGGATCATGCTCTATCGTGCCCAAAAGGTGGTTTTATGTTTCAGCGCCATAATGACATCAGGGACACCCTCGGTAAGATGCTTGATGAAACATGCCGTGATGTCAGCATTGAGCCACATCTTGCACCGTTAACCGGTGAGCACATTCTTGCCACTGCAAATGAAGGGGACGAGGCAAGATTGGATATTAGCGTTCGGGAATTTTGGCAGAGAGGGCAGGTAGCATTTTTTGATGTAATGGTTTTTAATCCTTTTGCTCCTTCCCACCTGTGCCCGAGTCTCTCGAGAGCTTTGTTGAAGAACGAAGGGGAGAAGAAGAAAAAGTACAACCAGAGAGTTATTGAAGTTGAGCACGGCTCCTTCATACCCCTAGTTTTTTCATGCCACGTTGGGTGCAGTCCATAAACTGAACGATTTATTTTGGAACTGTCACACAAGCTTGCTGAGAAGCATGGAAGGCACTGCAGCATCATCACCAATTCGCTACGCACGAAGCTGTTGTTCTCACTGATTCGCTCAACAGTCTCGAGGATCAAGATCCCTTCGCACATCACCTCACCCTGTGAATTTGGCAGACGCTGGAATAGCCTCATTCGCTGGATCAATTCGAGTTTGAGGATAACATAATGATTAAGTTTTTGTACGATTAATTACAACTCATTTGTTTGTTGGTTTATTTGTAGGACGATCTGTTGTATGTTAATAATTATTTCTGTTGTTTGATACATGATACGATATTGAGAAAGACTTGAGAATCAACAGAAAACATGGCTGCCAGCGCGAAGCAAGAAGGATGATATTCAGCGGGAAAATGGCTTCTATCATGTTTTATGGACTGTCGTTTTGTCATCTTCAAGTCCTGGCCGTTTGCAAAAACCTCGTGTGGTCTAACAGTCACAATCGTATTCACTTTCCATGTACGGTGACTGAGTTTTAGCATGACTTAGCGGATGCGGATGCTGTTGCGAATTGATTGCACGAATTCAACGAAGAGCAATGATGCCTTTATCATCGAACGCGTTCAGTCATTCAGAGTTCGATATCTGATCTAGGATGGCCCTGTTGATCCCTGTTACTGTTCCTCTGACCTTCTATAGGGCTGTATTGGTTTGCATACATTTGTCTTGTAGTTTTTTGGTCATTTCGAGTTGTTTTGATTTGACTTGTGGTGGTTGTTTAGTTATTTTGATGCCACATACAAGAGAGTTGCTAGAATTGCTGACTGCTCAGCTCGTCCAACTGTAATACTGCAAGGTTCTCCATGTTTTGTATAACTTAATACAGCAGTAAGTACCTTTTAAAGATTGAAATTTATTTATTTTGGTAAAACACTTATCACGGGCCATAGAAGAAGATAACTTGCGTATCACCGATTTGTTTCAAATACACACTGAAAATAATACTGCTTGTGTCGCTTTGTCTACGGTCGGTACTTGCTGTGCTGATTTAATAATAACCATGTTATATATAGTCCAACTATTTCTTATACAAGAATGCAAACGTATCACCAGGCTACTACATGTTTGAGTAAAAAACAACTGAAGGGGCCTTTGACTGACCTATGCATATATTACGAGAGCCCATTACCGAATGAATTCATACATTTATGGTTGTCATCTGTTGGATAAAATAGGACTTAACTTCACTCAGATTAACTCGCTTTCATGGATGGACTCCGGTGAAGTTAACAGGTAGTTACTCTATTTTAGGAATGTGTATCACACATCATAATAGCATATAAATAATAGATGTAAAATAATAATAATAATAAGATGGATCTACAAGTGACAATAGTAGCGATTTGATATAATACCTCAAGTATTGTACAGTAGTGTAGTAATAATAAAAATAGTTAAGGAATCATAGTAGGCAAGGATTGCAGTGCTAAAAATATTTAAAATAACAAGAATACTTAATAAGAAATTACGCCAAAGCCAACGTCTGTTCATATTTTATTGCAAACCAAAAGAAGGTAGACCATATACAATCAAACAGTCACACATGAGATCTCAGATGCATTTAACATCAAGATTACATCACAATCGATCCAATTCAAATCCTCAACTTTAGCCTCAGATCAGCGCTAAGAAAATGCTCTGTGTAAGCCTTACGAGACCAATTCAAAACAGGAAGAATAACATCAGCTTCAAACTTTAAACACGTGTTTCTTTAGTATGTTTTGGTTTTATACGAACGTACGCAGTGCAGCCTGCGGATCTAAATTTATGAGCAAAATGAAGAGATCACCCCTGTATGACTTATATAGGCCTCCCGCGATTTTTCCTTCGAATTACGAGAAACGGAGACATTGACTGGAAAGAGTAAAAAGTGAGTTTTCGAAAGAGCATATGTCTGGCCATGTTCATCATCATCATTTGGAGAACTGCAAAGAAATTATCGAACTTGTGCAGCGACTGTACTAAAACACCATTGACTAATCTTGAGTAGCGAAACTTCAACAAATTGCCCCACGTTCAATTCTACGTTTTAGGAAGTCAGTTGGTAACTCAAATGTGTGTTTTGGTTGTTCCCGTCGAATTTCAATTTGTCTGGCTACGTAAGAACATTAAATTTTCGATAATCCTCGACTTTGTGCCTAAAAAATCTCAATTCTGGACAAAAAAACAGACAGCAAACTGCATCTCGGTGGTTTAGGCGCAATGATCCCGTACCGCGAGTGTTGCTAGCATCGTTTGAACTTTTCCCCTCAATTCTGTATGCGTGCAACAGGAGGGTCGGTGCTTCGCTGCAGCAGTCCCAGTTGATAGTATATCGTGATTAGGTTAGATTCAAACCTTTCAAATCTTGTGAATCTTATCAGTATTATATCGTGTTGTGATATGCTGTATTAAACAAGACAGAATAGCTGCCGCTGCCTGTTGAATGCATTCTGGGAAAATTTCCACAGGCTCATTCAAAGACGAAAAGGCAAGATGTCGAAGACGTGGGAAATAATTAAGGAAGTTTAATCATCGCAACAAGTATTTGAATGACAACTTTTGAAGGAGAAAATATACTTGCAGAATCGTTTCAATCTTTAGCTCCAATATTCGAATCACATATGAACAATTATCAGGTTCGAATAGATTCGAATGGTCCTGCTTAGAACAGCATTCCAAAGTTTATGGCAAACGTGAGATTATCGAATAACTAGATACAGTGAGCAATATGTTTATAATGATGGGTTACGATGCCTACTTTCCAAGCTATAGTAATTCCTTGCAACTAGTATGCAAAATATTTTCTTTGCTAATATTGTTAGGTTGGAAAGAATCTTCCAGGAAAATAAATATTGGAGCGTACTTTTATGGGAGTGCTGAAGTCGATGGTCGTCTTTGGAATATAACAGTGGATATTCTACCAAACAAATTAAAAGTTGTATCAGAAATGCCTCCGATCAACACGTCTAATGGAAATTTCATTATGACCAGAGAACACGATGTGACGAACAAGGGACCTGTGATGGTAACGGTATACTACCTTGATAAAAATAAAACATCCCAGGCAGGAAGAAGCGACTGGAATAGAACACGTTACGTGTCATATTCTTCACATATTGTTGGGTACCTACGTACATTTGGCATCAGCGGCAAGGTTAGCTTGAAAGAGATACAAGACAATGAAAAAGGTGTTATTAGCAGAAGGTACCATCTGAGCAAGGAGACTAGCAACCTTGGAAGATTTCAATCACGAGTCGAACTTCAATCAGAGCGAGGAGACATATACAATGCAGAATGGAAGGTATGAGCTTCGAAAATATCTCACAATAGACTATTTATACCAGTAGATATCATTGCGTATTGCCATTGTCACTAGAACACGTTGTAATGATTATAACAATGCCGTTTAACGAAAATTTGCCTTTAAATTGAATCTTTCTAGAGAGCGATAACGATTTCCAACAGTTAACCAACTCTTGCTACGAACCTTTCATTGCCTTATCTCAGCTATTATGCAATCGTATATGTAAACTCATCAGAAGCAGTATAATTTCAGTTGCAAGTATCAGGCATATAAACAATACATGGATCGTATCCATGTAAATAACTAAAAGCAAAATGTAAGAGAAAACATGCGCCCTAATTCAATAATTAGTTCTGAACTGGAAAGACCTAGCTCCTTGTCGTTGCAATGTTTTTTATACAAATTAGACGCGACTAATATTACACAGTCTTTCATGTAAAGCACTCTCATTATGTAAACCAAGGCTACTTCTAACAGAGAAGCAGTCAAATTACGAGACAGGATGGTCCGTATGCTTCTCGATCTCGCCACACACGCTATCGTGCCTTCCATATCTGCTATAGCCTGCTTTGGGTGGCACCTTTAGACGGAGCGATGTCCGACCATGATTGTGGCCAAAATCAACACATTATCCTAGTTGCAATTTGAATACATTGATACCTAAATACTTATATGGAGTTACTGAACCAGAATAGCACCGTCCAATTTCACTGTTAACCTTTCTTTCTAAAGTACTCGAAAGAATCGTATATACACAAATTTACAATACACAAAAGCCACTCTTATCGGATTCACAGCATGGTTTCCGTCGAAATCGGTCAACTTCAACAGCACTTCTCACTGTTACTGACCCAATTCTACAATCAATGGAAAATCATTATATTTCCTTATCGATTTTATTAGACCTGTCTAAAGCATTTGTCATTGTTAATCATTAAATTCTTATCGCCAAACTACGAAATCTTGAACTTAATGATCATGCAATCATCTGGATCAAATCATACTTATCTGGACGTACGCAAATCGTCCGAGCAAATAAAGTGGAGTCATCAGAGTTGGCAATCAAGACTGGAGTTCCTCAGGGTTCGATACTCGGTCCTCTGCTATTTTTAATCTACACTAATGACCTACCGGATTCTGTCGTACATGCTGACGTTGTACAATTTTCTGATGATACACAGTTACTTTATCATTACAATCCTATATCCCGCTCTGAGACATCCAATATTACAACAAAGAAGCAAGAAGATTTACTAAATATTGCCTCTTGGTGCAAAAGTAGCTGTCTTCAGCTAAACAGTAAAAAGACGCAATTCCTTCCGATCGCTATTACACGGTGCGCCGCTACCAACTGTGTCTCTGGATGGAGACGTCTTAGTGCCATGCTCTACAGCTCAAAATCTTGGTGTAGCGTTTGATAATAAATTGTCATTCAAGCCACACATTGCTAAGGTCATTTGCATTGGCGTGACCTTGCAACAGTCACTCACTTTTACTTATCATTTGTCAAAGATTTTGCAAAAGTCTGTGTTCACGATTGGTGCCCTTTCCAACTTGCCCAAAATATCCCTTTACGTTGCACTGCAGATCTTCGACATGAAAATTTCCCCCATTGCTTTATATGCCCTGCAAGTCATTGCACCTTACCTGAAATCGAACCAGTTCATCTATTTGGATAGAATTAAAGCTGCTTTCCTGAAGCGCACGCTTGGTGCCCACACGTCTTAATCCAATACGCTTATGTTTATTTTGGCAAATACTCCTAACTTTTTTGTGAATTAGAAAAAACGTTTCCTTTTAACCCCGTCGAAATTGAAAACTATTTGGCTTGGAGGGACGATAAAGTGTCTGCTGTTTTGGACGATGGCTATCTTGATGCTTTTGCTCTGCAATCTTCTGGTTGGCAAGCAGCTCATCAAGCGAACAGAAATTATATTATACGCCTTTCAATTCATGGTTTTCATCACGTATTTTGTACAAACAAAGGCTTCCATGTTCCTAGTGAAGATTGTATTTGTATTGAATGTGGACGACCTGCCAGTGATCGCTACCACATCATTCACTGTGACAAGATTGATTCGTATATGAGTTTTGTCAAAGATCAAGAATGTAACTGAAGTAATTACTCAACTTTGTATAAACTAAAATGAAATAGCAAGTACTGTATGTATCAATAATAGAAGGTTTACCTCGCATTGAGGTGGAAATATATATAATCAATCAATCAATCAATCAATCAATCAATCAATCAATCAATCAATCAATCAATCAATCAATCAATCAATCAATCAATCAATCAATCAATCAATCAATCAATTAATCAATTAATGTCAACGAAATTCTTACTGCACTCAAAGAAAATTTTATTACCTTTTAATCACGTCCAAGAAGACTGCGTACGACGAGAAAATGATTTGTATGAAATTAGATCTTGCACACAAGAAACCATGGCTCTTATTCAAACAAAAACATGCTAACCCAATTATACCAATTGCGCAGAAGACTCTTCAATCTCATTTCCAACATTTACTAGACCCTTACAACAGTTCCCCTTTGCTAGATCTCAGCGCCATCGATTGTCAGTCTGACACATGGTTCAACCAGCCTTTTGAAGAAGAAGACGTTTACGATGCAATTATGGTTACAGCCAAACACAAAGCAGCAGGGATCGACCAAATCACTAACGAACATCTACAGTTATCTGTCTCTCACCTCCTCTCTTCCTGGACATCGCTTTTTAACTTGTGTTTACAACAAGGTCAGATACCATCCAAATGGAAAGAAAGTAGAATTAAACTACTATTCAAAGGAAAAGGCTCTAAAGAAGATCCGAACAATTATCGTGGCAT
>OFHS01005648.1:0-11401 GCA_900245855.1 Calvadosia cruxmelitensis
CTTTTGTTTACATTGATAAACTAAATGCCATCTTACCTTGATAAATTCTTATGCTGTAAGTTGTCGCTCGTTTGGTATTTTTCGCTTCTGCTGACTGAATTAAATAGTTCAAATCGTCGTCTCCCGCTACCGAAGCAAAGCGCTCTTGCAAAAACTCAGCTGTTAGTCCGAGGCCGAAGTCAAAATTTGCGGTGTTGTTGCCGGCCGCCATTATGAATCAATATCACATGGATTTCTATGTGATATTGCCTGACAACACATAGCTCTTAGCCAATCAGATTGCGAGAATCCAAAATGTTATGTTATAATGCGCTATGTAAACTAGTTTATTAAATTTTGTTCTCCACTTAACAGGATCTCAACATGAATTAGTTATGCAGTTTTGTTCTTTCCACTCTGAAGCTGTCCAATTACTAAAAGCAGGTAAGGGTGGCCACACTGCATTATCATACTTTTGTACTGAGGTAAACTAGCGTTATGGAATTTGTATGCGGAGTGATGCCTGTATTTCAAGTCTTAATAGTACTTCTCGTTAACTTTGAGGTTTCTGACCTTGCAACCCAGTCAGTCCAATGACTTGCTTTCATTTGGATTTTTATGGAGTATTTGTATTCAATTCAATTTGAATGCGAAATCTCCATAAAGAATTTTTGGGATGCAGCACCGTGCCTTGAATCAGATTCAAAGTGATTTGTAGTTGTTGCATTGCAATGGACATATGTGTCTCATTTTCTGCTACTCAGAACGCATATTCGACACATATACAATATTGATACTATTACTATCTTTCTGTTATAGATATTGGTGGCGAAGCCTTGGTTATGGGGAATTTTTGCAACTGAACCTAGACAATGGCACAACATGTCCAGCATGTCCTGTGGTATGTATGCTGTATAGTGTTTGTATTTATGTATTGTTTTTATTTATGGTGGTAGGTGTACTGTCCAAACTATGTGACTACTTATGCTGGCATCATATGGTCAATCTACAACTTCAGGAACATGTGATGTACCTGCATGTTAAGCAGCTGACGATAGATTTAAGCCATCACTGATCAGCTCAACAACTATTAATTAATAATCTGTACATTGCACGTACAGATGCATTGATCTGTATCATGCATTACAGTTGTATTTCTTCCAGCTTCACTGTAACTGTCTTCTGATTTGCTTACCCTTTTGTTTTGTGTAGTTTTGTCTGCTCTTCTGTAAAATGCATCAAGCAAATATCTTATGACATTGACAATACAATGGATGAGCAGCTCATCTTGTCAATCGGGTAATCAATCCATCTGACACAGCTGTACTTGAAAATCACATGTAACATATTTAACCTATGAGGTCAGATCTATAACCTACTAGTGATGTTTGATGTTGTTGATGATAGTAAACTGTTTTGTATGCAGAATTGTGATGTCAAAGTGAAGTCGTTCTATGGATTCTGTCGTTCTTGCAAGTAATTGTTTCTCCAAAGATCAGGGTGTAATTGATGAATTTGTAGAGGATTATAAGAATGTGAATAGACCTGAACTCAAGAAATCAGAGGTGAGAAGAATACTCACTCTTAAGATTATAGATGTATCCATTGTAATTGTTTCTTACTTGTACCTGTGACCCATTCTAGAATTGTAATAAATTTCATACTGGGGAGGTGGAGAGTAGCCAAGCCGATTCCATATTTGCTTTGGAGGAGAGAAGTGAGGTTATTTGCTTTTTCAAGTTTATTTCTTTATTTTACTTGTGTAAAAGTTTGTCTTTTTCTAGATGCTGACAGTGCTATTGTGCTTTCCTTTCCCAGGATTGCGTATGCTGTTTATGTTCTGTTGAAGCTGACAAATAATATCAATGACATTTCAATGAAGGCACTTTTAGATTACAATATAGCCTATTTATTAGAAAAACATTTAAAGGTTGAGAACATTAATTAATCAAAGCATTGTTTTGTTTTCTACGGCAATCTGGTGGAGAACATCTGATGAACAATGTCACTCTTGCTCTACCAGCATTCCATGTCTATTGCCATTTCATCATTGTAATGTCTTGCCAAGTGTGTTATTCCTCTTTTGGTCTACCTCTTTGCTCTATATTTATTTTCAATCAACAAAGTTGCCCTGTATGTTTATCAACTGTTGTCATTGAACGTGTTATGACTATAACTCAATATGGCATCTCTTCAACTGAAGTATAGCCTCCACCGTCTCGAAAGCTTTGGACTAACAGATGGCGAAGGAACGGAATGACTGTGGTCTTTTCTTGGTGAAGCTGCTCGGATTTCTAAAAAACTGACCCTCGCATTGTGAAATAGGCATCGTACTAGCCTATTTCACAATGCTCTTCTGCATATTGCAGAAAGGAAGCGTTGGGGCTCAGGTTATGATGTGTCTTCAGTTTTGAGATGTGTTTCTGTTGACATTTGAATGTTTTCTAATTTCTAATTAAAACCTTGTTTTTGTTGAGGTACGGCACTTGTTTTATGGAGGGAAAAAGCAAAGGCGTGTTGTGAAATGTTGATGCAATGCTTGAAAAATGTAAGTATAATTTCTCTATTGTGAGCTACGCATACGCCCATGATACATAGGCAGCACCATGTTTGCCATGTCTTGACTCTTGCAGTGCCGACTGTGAATCCTGACCTTGTCAAGGTATGGATTGACAAAGAGAAGCTTACCCTTTCCATTAAGGAGCAAGGTAGCATTCAAAGCTGATATAACAATTGCAATACTTTGCAAATGTGATTCAGTCTGCTGGATATAGATTACCATCCATAGACACTATTGAAACTGTGCTCTTGTTATGCTGAACTACCGGTACACAAATGCCATGGAATGAGTAGTACGCGATGAAGCTACATGAGCTGAGTTCACAGTATCCTTGGAAAAAGCATTCGCAATACATAATCATTCAGGTTGATAACACGTTAAACCACTGACATTGGATAGTTTGTCTGCACTTTCAATGACAGCATGACCTCATCATACACTATGAACTGATACCATGTGAAAATTGGTGCCCTTTTCACATGGTTTTTCACACTTTTTTCTAATTCACACGTTTTTCACATGGTTTTTCACATGGTTTTTCACATGGTGCTTGAAATTTCACATGGCTTTTCACATGGTGCTTCCCACTTCACATGGTTTTCACATGGTTTTCACATGGTTTTGGATTCATAGTGATACCTTCAACATTAATGTCTATAAATGTGCTTTGGGTAATACTGCAATCTCTCATATTAGCATCATGGTAACGTTGCAATGGACAACAGTGTTTGACATTCTACTTTCTACGGTTGCTGCTTTTGTTTCCTCTGCATGATCGTCTGGTGACGAGGAGAACGCAAAATATCTTGTCACGAAAATGAAAAGGTGGATTTTTCCATATATTCTTTCTCTCTTTGCATTTATGCGGCGTTGTTCTTTGTTGTGAGCTTGATTACATTACTTTGGTCTACCCCTACCTATCAAATATTACGTGTCATTCCTGTTTTACTCAAAATCTTTGCAGTCTCTCCGATTCCCTGCTGCGTCTATTGAGCAGAAGCAATTGAAACCAGCCTCTGGTGATTACGTTGCATCGCTGATGACTATGAATTTATCGAAGAATGCAGGCTGTTGGCCTATGAAAGGTTACTGCTGCACACTATGGCTGTGTTTGATTCTTCTTTTGTATTTGGGTGGATTGAATGTAATGCAGGGTATTTCTATCTCCATATCTTACTTGCCTTGTGGTATGTTCTTTCGATTTCAGGTGGACAGGTAATTCGCAAAGACTGTCGAACAGTCTCACTGTTGTGACCCCAAAAAGAAATGGAATGTATTCTATACGTGTGCGTCGACATTTGGAATCCCTGGAAGCTGTCTGCCTTTAAAAGACCTTCTTGACCATTTAAGCGCCTTGTACAAGGAAGGAGCCAATTGTCAAGGCAACGACATACCAGGGTTCAGCAAGCGAGAGCTGATGGATGGGTTAAAGTTAGAGCTTCGGTGCAGGAAGGAGCTGCTGTCCATTCTGCACGATAAGATTGAGGCTTTATACGAGACAGAAATCTCAAGATTAGATGAGCACTTGCCTGCACTGATGCTGATTTGTTCATCTCGGCTCAAAAAGGATGAGGAAGGCCAAAGAGATGGAGTTGTGGAGGTTTCTGAAGTCGACGTCCGATGAGGACTGCGGCATCAGAGCCACAGAAGTTTGTGCTTCAACAAAGTTGTTTGCAGGTCACCTTCAACTGAGTGAATTTTGCGGAAGCGATAGCACAGCTACTAGTTCTGATGCATCATCACTTGCTTGTGTTTCAGCAGAGGCTTCCTGCGTCATCGATTATGTTGAGGACGAGTGCGATGATGGTAGTGACCATGATGATGATGGTGACTGCGATGGTTATTGTGACCAGGATGACAGTGATGATGCGGAAGATTGCTAGCTGTGTTTGAGCTTCAACTGTATATTATAGTTGTGCCTTGAATCCGCCACTAGTGTTCATTTAGCTTCATTGATAATTTCATTCCGCTGATATTTATGTTTGTATTATTGTTACAGTACGAGAACTGCATGAATTGACTGTAATGTAATTTAGTTACAACGTGGTCATTTTAGGTTCATGTCGTAGAGTAAGCTAAATTTGTCCATGCATCGCTGTCTATAGATATATATATATTGTAGATTAGGGTGATTCAAAACATCGATTTTCGAAATTCCAACGGGAGACAGGTTCAATCGATGCTAAATCGGTTAGAATGAGCAAATGCAAAAGAAAAATTAATTCGAAGAACGTTTAGAGGTGCTTCTCGAATTGTTTGTGTTTTGCCGCTGAGCGTTTGTTGAAGCAAGCGAAATTCCTATGCTGCGTTCAGCGATTGTCGGCTCGACAGGAAATGACCACGTCTGCTATTGTCTGAAGACGTTATGCAAGAGAAAGCCGCCGCATCAATTAGCAGCGCGTTCCACTTTGTTGGCGCCTGTAAGCCTAGCGTGACCAAGGGTTTGAACAACTCGCTTTACCATTTCGTCAAGGCATCTACTACGTAGGCTTTGAGGTTTTAAAGCTTGAAGATGTTTCGTAGAGGAAACATGGATACTACCACGGACTTTTCAACCTGCGTTGAGATCAGCGACACTCACAAGCTGTTACTGGCTCCCTGAAGCTGGACTGACAAGGACGACTCCACGACTCAACGTTCAGCTTTGTTTTCAGTTGACTGTGAGACGCGGAGGATGAACGTACAATTTGGAGCTCTTTGATAAGAGAATTTCACCCGCTGCTCTAGAGAAATACGAATTGGTTGTATTGCTCAATATTGAGGTGTTACAAACTGAATTGAAAAATGTTTTGCTACTTCTTGCTGCCGTGATCGCAGCCCGAGTGTTGAGCGCAATCTGAGCAAACATGTGAGAAGTGTGCCTTGTTGTCAACCTTCTCGGAATCTTGGATGTTGAATAAGTAAATAAGAAATGCACGCAATTATACATGGAATAGGTCTACTTACTAGCCTACTTGCTGCAAACATTGTTAGTTACTCGGAATTGTTGATCAAGTGCGTTCTGATGGCCAGAGCAGTCTGAAGAATTCTTGAGTTCAGACATTTTCCGCTGCAAATGCCCATCGTGTCGGCTGCAAACAATGCATCAAACTCTGGTGTTTGACAGCGAATCTCTCATTTGAAGCTCTTTGCAGAGCAACTGCTAGACTGTTCGCTGAACATTATTTTATGACTTTGAGCCAAAACATTGACAAACAAAGTGAGCAATCGTTATTTTGTTGTCGCGTCTGATTGTGTTTGGTTGCTGTTGTCAAGCGAATCTAGCAATCATTGTGAAACCATTACATTTTCTAAACTCACGATGATGAAACTGGTATGATCTGAAAGACAATTCTTTCTTAACGCATACCTTAGTCTGCAAAGCTAGTTTGCAAAGCAAACCGCTAGAAGTGCAGGATTACAGCGGGCAGTCTGTTTGCATGCGGCTTGCTAAGATTTCCAACATATTCAGGACGGAGAATTCTCGCGGCTGTAACAACGCGGATTCTTCATTTATGAAGAAGCAGGGTCATGTGGTAAACAACATTAGTTATGTTGCTATGAATGTAAAGTTCTGTAAGCAAGGAGCTTTTTCTAAATAAGAATGAATCAATGAACACTACGCAGTAACAATTTGGGCATTGCAGTGGAGGTGTTGACCACCGGAGCGGGATTGAAATGCAGACTGGCGCGATTTCGTGGATAGTGATGGTAAAATATTAATTTAAATTAGTTTAGGTTAACGGATTGCCATGAAAATAGCTGACAGCAATAAATGGACATGATGCTACGATTCAGCGTATTTTTTCGTCCCATAACGCTGATTTTCTATTTTTCATTATCCCTTATTTTTTTGACAAAATTTCCTTGCAAAATCAACGGATTGCGCGAACAAATAAAATAATAAGAAATCAGTCAGGTAATTTAAATCAGCTTTATTGCTTTACTGTAGTACAATAAGCACTTGTTCATTAATCTAGCTTGTTGCAGCAAAATTTATCACTCATTTAGTATGTCGTTTCGGCATGTCAACATGAAAAAGTAGACAAAACGTCATTTGGAAACTTTACAGATGCGGTTCGTAAACAAATCAAGCTTAAATGAATTCAAATTTATGATGGCTAGAAAGATCTACTACTTAGCTTTCACGTAAGAGTACACTTATCTCAATCCGCCGAGAAATAAAATTACTATAATTTGTTTTCGTGGGGAAGTCAATTTTGCATGAAATCCGGCGCGTCACAACAGAGCGCAGTATGAGCGGATTTGCTCAAAATGCGGGAAACTTCAAAATTCGAGAGGCACCTCTAAACGTTCTTCGAATTAATTTTCCTTTTGCATGTGTTCATTCTAACCGATTTAGCATCGATTTAACCTATCTCCCGTTGGAATTTCGAAAATCGATGTTTTTTGAATCACCCTATTGTAGATACAGTAGTTTATTTCAAAGGCATATGGATAAACTACAATTGGTTTATGGCATCATACCAGAATGTTTGCAATGAGATAGGTGATAATTTTAGCATGCTGTTTTATGATCCTTGCTTTGTTGAGATTACAGCCAAGAAATGTCATAACTTCAACTCGGTGTGTAACTTCTCATGATTTTTTTTATTTTATTGCACAGGTGTTGAAGCGTATAATTAACGTTTAACGAAGAAACGAATAATCAAATAATCACTACCAAATAATTAAAAAGTCAGTTTTGCTACTGACCCAAAGAATACCGATAACATTGAACAACTGAACGTTAACCTTTTTAGAAAGGAGCCAATACGGTCAAGTTTAACCGAAACCTGTTTGAAAGGAATATCCTCTCCTAAAAAGTAATTTTGCAATGGTCATCGGATCAGCGCACACGTTTTTCCGTGTACCTGTATATCACGCCCGCATCTATTCTTAGCGTAATATCATTCGCTTAAAAACCACTATGTTAGTAAGGTTGCACTGTATAGTGTATGTTTTAAAATAAAATCTACATTCAATCACCAGTGCGAAACTATCAATCTCCAAGGCATTGGAAATGAGGCTACCGTCAATAACATCTGATAATGAAATAAGATTATGAAAGTAGCTAAAGCATCGATTGATATATTGGCGTTATATATTGACTGTAGATATTAACCTTGTATCATTAAAGTCCTTTTTATATTGTCAATTGTTATCACTGCGTGTGACAGCTTTGGGGAGACGAACTATCTGAGCAAACTCACACGGTAAATGGATGAGGATAATAAACAAAAACATGCTACAAATTTGTAAATTTCAAGAGGTACTCTATCTCTGAACTAGAATTGGAGTTACATACCAAACACTTTGAGATTATCAAGTTCGAAGGCATGTCCTAGAATGTGCATGCTAAACAACCAATCCACAAAGGGCTGGCCGGCCGTCCCTCTACTCCGATTCAAGTAGGACAAGAAAGTACAAATTCTCCTGGATAGACTTTTATCGGTGCAAGATAGCCAGACCAGCTCGGTGCCGTGTAGCCTTGTAACAGGCATTCTATTATGTTAATGCACTTGTCAGATAATAGTAAAACTCAATCAGAGACGACGGCAAACAAGTCTAAACTGAATCGAGATATTTTATAGTTCTCATTGATTTACAATTGTGATACAACAATATCATTGTTATTAAATGAAGTGGTTGTAATATTGAAGACATGCGATTACTGTTCAGGGAATCAATGTACTCACACTCCCCACCCCCGCCCCTAAGATATTGGCCAAGTAGGCTTGGGAACAAACTTGCTAGACAAACATCACGATATACCCCCACATTGTATGAAACAATTTATCGAAGCCATATTATCTTCAGTACTGACGTGCACGACGGACACTTCTTCTTGCTTTGTTCCTATAGATGCGGTTTTGTACTGTAGGAAACACTCTGGCATT
This sequence comes from Calvadosia cruxmelitensis, assembly GCA_900245855.1. Taxonomy (NCBI): domain Eukaryota; kingdom Metazoa; phylum Cnidaria; class Staurozoa; order Stauromedusae; family Kishinouyeidae; genus Calvadosia; species Calvadosia cruxmelitensis. The sequence continues at coordinate 8,419 of OFHS01005648.1, forward strand.
ACATTGCCACGGCGACGAACAGCTAGACAAGACTGCAGATCGGAGCAAAGACAGCGTATATATTTTGGCTGTCTGTGGCAAGAATGAACGTTGTGTAAATCTAATAAAACGTAGGATCACAACAATAAAAGTAAAAAAATGTATACCGCCATTTGAATTAAACTTGATAATAGTTTAAATTTTGATAAATATATTAACCAGTATAATTACAAACATTAACGGAGAATTTGGTGACTTGAAATATATAAGAAAATATATTCCAGAAAATTATAGTAAAATTTTATTTAACAATTATTTTACAACATTTTGGCTACTGTTTTGTTGTCTGGGAAAGTTGCAAGAAGCCGCAACACCTTAATAGCGACAAGAAATTTCGGAACAGAGGATTGAGGACAATACTCCGCTGTCACTGAAGGATTCCAGTTTCCAATACGCTAAAGAGGCCAACATGTTCAGCGTTGGAGGCAGGATAGAAACTTCAACAACTTTACTGGGTGCGCTAAATCAAACACGGTCTTGCTCCTCCTTTGCTAGGAAATTTATTTAAGTCGATCATCGACATGCAATGACATACGCACTCAATTTTGTCGCAAAGGTCGTTTCAATGCGCTTGGGCATACTGGAATGGACCTCTTTCTTCAGTCAAATAAGTGGCAGACCACGGCTGGTTTCAAGCATCTTTGTCGTAGGCAAGTACAGTAGAAGCATAATTTTTTTTTATGATTCTAGTATATTTTAATCTATTCCAGTAATTTTTATCCTCTATAAATGTACCTTTATTGTCGATATTAATAATCTGAATTTTTTGTATTACGAGTCTTTTCCGCGAAGAAGGCTTTATTTAGCTAGGAGATATCAGTACAAATGATGATGAAGATGATGCAATAAATTGAATGGAAAATTGTATTAATTTTTCCTCCTTGCACTCGTGTACTCTCAGATTTTGTCTCTCCCAAAGACTTCGATTTTTTAGCTCTAACCCTAACGATTTGTATTTAAACTTACCAGTATAGTTATAGATGCTCAATCAAAACGTTTCTGCAAAATCGAGATGGGTAATACTATAATTTTGGTACGCACGTAAGTAGTTCTCCTTCGTGGGTGTTGGTACCAAAGAATTAATTGCAGTCACATTATAACAATACGACTGAGTCATAACTTAACATATATATGTTACCACACTATAAATAAATGCGAAAGCAGCACTCAACCAAGTATCCTATGCCAACTATAGATCCAACCTTAGAATGATCATCACATGTACAGTATTCAATTATCAATCAGGAAGGATCTTGCAAAGCTTGCAGGGGCACTTCACTCGTGTTGCTGTTCAACTCTGCGCGCTTGACGATAACTCAGCTACAACTATAGCGGCCTCAACACCAGGATCAATGGCAGGGCCTAGACTTGCGTGTCTCAGTAGTTATTCAAGCACAGGGTGAAAAAGACAGGCGAATGACAACGCGCCTATTTTAAACAGCTAAAGCGTTCAGCACTATAGGATTACGCAAGGGACACATTGGCTAGATTAGGCTAGATTACGTTTACAGAGGTATGACTTGGAGGTGTTTAAGAGTCATGTGTTGGAGTAGAAGTAACTTTTCGCCAGTAATATATTGCAAATTGCTTTCATCTGGATGACATTTTCAAACATTATTGCTTCTTTCACGTCTCCTTCAAGATGCTAAACAATAGCTTACTGGGTGTAATTACGACACATCGGAAATCCCTCTCCCCTATGGCGAGTTTCTGGACGGATTTGGAGGAATTGAAAACTCGACCTAAACTTCAACTGGGGGGATGCGCCCCCCCAGTCCACCCCTGGCGCCGCCCCTGAGTGCAATCCATTCCAGAACTTGTAGATCGGTGTTTTCCTGTTAAACATGAGTTACAAAAAGATTTACCCAGTGACACAACGTATTTTCAGGATGATATAGAATACTCTTTCATCCTGCGAATACATCCTAACATCAACCCGCAAACTCAGCCGCTAATATGTCGTTGTACCCCTGTAAAATCAGTATAACACTTGTTTCTCTTTCTACTGTAACTTCACCCAATTGTACAATTCGTCAGAACCATGCTATTAACCAAGTTATAAACAAAATATTTTCACGGTTAAGGTGAAGACAGACCTCATCCGTACACGACCACATTCCAGGTCGCAACAAAATTGGTATCGCAATGACGTAGGTAGCAGGCCAGGTAGTAATAAGGGCCTTGTTTAATTGATAATACGGTCATCATATATTTCCCATTGAAGAAGGTTGAAACTTAAAGATTGACTTCCTAGAGAGGGTAGATAATACGCACACGTAATAAGAAGATTAACCTTGAAGCCTCATCAGTTGGGCTGTGGCGTTCCCTGTGGCAGCGAGGCACTGGTGCATGCAGCCAGGTCTTTTGTTGAAATAAAGAGGGATTCAGGGGTGTCACACGGCGTATTAAAGGTGGATTTCTCAAACGCGTTCAATTCCATACGCCGCGATAAGATACTTGACACGATTTACAACGAATTCCCATCACTCTTTGCATACATATCTTCGTCGTATGGCGCACCTTCGCATCTTCTCCTCGGAGACGCCATTATAATATCCCAGGAGGGTGTACAACAAGGCGATCCACTCGGTCCAATTCTCTTCAGTCTTGTCATCCAGCCCATGGTAGAAAAGCTCCAATGCCCGTTCAACGTTTGGTACCTCGACGATGGTGCGTTAATTGGCACAATGGAACAGGTGGTCCACGACTTTGAAGAAATCACGAAAAACAGCAAAAGCTTGGGGTTATCTTTAAACCAAAGCAAGTGTGAACTATGCACATTTGATGTGAACATCACTGCATGTGTACCTCAAGCCTTTCATGACGCAAAGGTGGTCAGGTATGATGACCTCTGCATCCTAGGTTCCGGTGTTGGAGAGCGTGCACAGCATGATATATTGGAACGCAAACTTATTGATTTAAAACGGCTTTTTAGTCGACTATC
>OFHS01005650.1:0-11399 GCA_900245855.1 Calvadosia cruxmelitensis
AGGCGCGCTTGGTATCATTTGACGCACGATGACGCCGAGGGATCGATGTTGACTATGATCTAATGCTGTCCGGTAATTTTGACGTCATAGCGTCGCCAACTTCCAGCCTGCGGTCCCTTTGCGGCACAAGCGACGTTGTCAACCATAGCCGTTGTTGTGAGCCTTCGTGCAGAATCACGGATTTGTTTCTCGGGTAAACTGTAGTTGTGACCGTCTGCTTGCACCCTACTACAGTTGATTCAGTTTGCTTGGCAGCGGAAGATTGATAAGTGGAAGCAAGCAAGGATTTCTATGATGTTTGGAAGGTCTTACTAGCTAATTGACCTGGTCCTTGGTCAATCGTCAGCGACTTCTAGCGAAGAATCTTCAACACGTGGAACTCGAGTCATTTTTGGATGGCAACGAAAAGGTGACAGTGATGTGCAGGAAGTACACAGCTCTTTTGGCAGAGCCGGATTAACAGAAATGGGGCTGCATGCTCAAGCGCCTCAACGCCTGTAGCGGTTCTGATGGGAGCACTGTTCTTGGTGAATCTTTTCATAAAGCATTGGACTGTTTGGAAATTTCATTCGAATTGCTCGTAGATTCCAACTGTCGATTTGCAAGTTGACGATTATGTATGCTTGCTTCACACCGAGCAAGTAGCATATTTTGCTGCAATATTACACTAGTTGCAACTGCAATACAAATCACAAGCTTGTTTGCTTCTTTTTTGAAAATGATTTTGTTCTAATTATGCAATGTATATGCAGACTGCCAGGCTCTGATATATGATAAGATAGGCCTACTGCAGTGACTCATTTACCTGCTTTGGTCAAAGTTCACCTCATCCAGATTGTGCAACATTACGACAGTTGACAAATGATGCATTATGCAGTAACGCAGTATTGCTATCCCAAGAAAGGCAAATCCTCAGTTGTAGTCACTAGTCATAGAGATCTTATATTCTGTAATTGCACACTCTGATCAAGAGATCAAAGATTGGGGAAACAATACTCGTTTTGGAAACACAGGAGTTTTCCTGGCTTCCAGATGGATGAACCAGAAAGCGGTCACATCGACCACGTAGAAAGGCAGGATGTAGTGAATTTTCACATCAAAAACGTTTATAAACTGCAAGCAAGACATTTAATTGGTAACACAACAATTCAGTAGTCTATTTACAAACTGTGCATCTAGACAACAAAGAATAGCTGCGCAATACTGCAATTCTGAATGCTCCAAGAAGTCTGGTACCGGTATGTCCACGCAGAGAAGAACTGGTGGCGTGTATCTGCAGAGTAAAACAAAAAGATGTGGTTCATAACTATAATATGTGAACCCCCCAGGTTTGTACTGTGAACATTGCTTCTTGTTTTGGGAATATCCTCTTCATTCCCTAGAACAAAACCAAATGTTCCATTAACATGGTTTGGTTGCTAGTGTATCATTCATTTGCCTGTATCAAACAGTCAGATCAGGAGGTAAGTAAAACAACAACGCAGGAGTCAGATGGACTCAAACTGCTGCTTATTCTGCAATAGCAAGAGATTGGGGAAATGTAGGAAATACGACACAAAGATAAATAAGACCATGGTACAAGACTATTCTCATGTTAAAACAGACAGCTAACGTTGAAATGTTCAAGTGCAATTAATATCACATCCATAGCTTTACGGTACCGGTAGCCTAAAGTGATAGTCTGCAAATAGGACTGTCCCAAATATTACACAGCTCTGTAAAAGATATCCACCACACTTGAAGATGAAACACCCAAGTCTATCCCAACAACTTAACGGCATTACCAATAAGAAGTCTGCTGTCACTGTTTAAAAGAAGATAAGGTCCCATCAGAATCCCCTCCCGTGTACCCCGCATATAAAATATAGCACCTCAAACTTCAAGATACCTTATCCTTCCTGCAGATGAATATACATTGCACAAGAATCAAAGGGCAATCCTGCGGAAACTGAAGTCAGGTTAAACACATAATGAACAATTTGCAATGACTATTAGTTGGGTTTCGTATCTCGCTGAAGCGCAATTGCATAGTGTCTTACCCCACTGTCAAAGTGTCAAACTGTATGCTACAAATATGTTGTGGTAATTGAGTCATCCAATTGCTGATGCAATGATGTGGTTGTAGAAGTTCTTGAATAATTTACGGACAGTAGTGTTCTGTTATAATCAGTTATAGTTTGTTACCTTAGAGACTTTGATTGGCAGAAGGAAGACTCAAACCTGCAAACAACAAAATGTCCAGCATTTTATTTCTTGGAAAGAAATATCAAGATAGAGAGATCAGGTGGATTGCTCTCTACAACAATTAACCAGTAGTAGGACTATACGTCTATACTGGTGTGTATTAGCAAACACAATGCATACCAAGAACCACAAAGTACAACACAGAGACAAAGTGCAATAAAAGATACAGGCAACCACAAATTAGTCATCAGTTGGATTAGTCACCTTGTTGAGGAACCGTGACTTCCTTTCTGCAACCAGTTCAGATGTGGCTGGAGGGGCTTTTGAACCAGCAATTGTGGGAGCAATGTGGCGAGGATCATTATCGGCCAATGCAATGCCACGGGATCCGGATAACAAGTCAGACTTGCGCAGTTCAATCACTCGCTGCTGCAGAAAGAGCAAGTAGGGGTACGTTTTAGGAACCTTGACAGGGGCAACATGCCAGCGCTTTGTTCTTTTACAATATCGTCTTTCGTAAACTTGCGTTCCATCATTTGACAACAATGCAGGTCTGGCCAGGTGGAAGTTGTGGTCAACAGCAGCAAGTGCTGTTCGGGCAGTGAAATAAGGGAATCTAGATCGGGATAGAAATATGAAATTCAATTCAGCTAACTAGTTAAATGACACACGGAACAAAAATAATGGTAGTAGTGGTGTAGTATTGTTGCCAGTGGTGTAGATAGCGGTCCTGCTTGTTCTGCTCAGCAGGACCAAATGAAATTCAGTCGAAATTGGTATTTTCAATAAATGAGATAATGATAAATTCAAATCCTAAAGGTAAATTTATCTTGTCTTCGATGACTTGAAATCAGGTCAATTTTGCCTTTTGGAGGCCCTATGAGTTCACTGAAGTCATTAAATTCTCGCAATCCTGCTAGTTTCAGTCAGCAGGAGTGACATAACTGCTGCTGTGCTTTGATTGGTTGAACCGGGCCTTGCTCTATTGTTTCTGCATTCCATGCCGTCCTAACATGGACGTCTAGTCCTGCTGATTCTGGGGAGCAGGAGTGAGCGAACAGCACTGCTGTAAACTGTCTGCAAAAACCTGTGACTGCATTGTTTTGACTACAGATCACACAGATGCACAAGCCACGGGCCTACGGCAAGCAACAACTTCACAACTGGGTTTTCTTGACAAGAAGCGGCAAAATTGCTCAACTTTCTCTCTTGCTATGCTAGCAAAAAGGCTAATCTATTTAAAATGCACTTTGCAATTAGCATGCTCACAACAGTGGCAAACGGAGATGACATATTAGCCTAGCCTATAGGTCCCCTGCTGGAAATTGTTGAGCAGGACCAACATCTGGGAGCTGGCTACGCCACTGAATGTTGCTACCTGTATGAAATATGAATGTTGTTTGTGAAGTGTGACAGTGTAACAATACAGTATAATAGATCATTATTTTATAAGAAACATACTCAAATGCATTTCTCTTTGGTGCATATTTCAATACCAGGCTATTGAAACTTTCAAGGTCGCTGGTGTGTCTGCAAGTGAAAACAACGCCTCACAATATCACATATTGCCATCCCACTGCTCTTTGTGAATTTAAGTTATATGAGGAACGGTACTAGTAGCCAGACATGTGATAACACTGCAACCAGAATGCTGATGCAGATTACGTAGTTGTGTTGGCCTACCTGAATCGTATGTAGTACTGGAGTGAATTCAGAAATCTCCGGTCCCAGATAATCTCTCTGAGAGCTTCCATTGCAGCCGACTTTCTCATCATTGGAATTTTTGGTTCTTCTGTTACCAACGGACCATGGACACAAGCTCCGAACATCCAGTTGTGCTCTCCACAAACATGGTGCAAAGCACTTGTCCATAAGTCCTAATAATGATAAACAACTATGGCAGTAGGTTTCAGAATAGAGAGAAATGCCACTGTTTAGCAAATTTGGCACAATAATTTACAACAACATGCAATGGTCAAATAAATTGTTTCATAGAAAGCTCTATAAAAGCTTCAGTATTTTCCTGGACACAACTGTTTGCAAATACTATTTATATTGTTGCTTATAACCATTGAAAACATAAGCAATCCATTGAATGTCACATGACAATAGTAGACCAACAGATGTTGGTATAAATTTTTGCATGCAGACAAGCGACATACATCAAGTTCTGAAGTGAGACCAGCATGCAAATGATGTAATTATTCATAATATGAACAGAATTTACATAGCCAAAGCAAAGCAAGGATAAAACCCAGTTAAGAGAAAACATTTGGAGACCATATCAATGTTACCTTTAACACATCTATGTCTCCATTGCATGACTGGCAGCAATACCAGAAATGGTTGACGATGGCATCAATCCAGGGTGCCAGCTCTCGTTGAGTTTTGACTTGAGCTGCCTTATGGAGTGCTTTATTAAGGCACTTCGCTTTGTGCCACACATCCATACCATGGTACAGATGTTCCAGCTGTTCATGAGATCCTAGTAACAAAGTGGAGGGAAAAATTGACACTGTGGCAATATGCAGAAGAGCATTTGCTACAGTGCTTGAAATGAAGATCCTGCAGCACAACAAACCTTTCATTTCTCTTATCAGTTTTGCAACTGATGTGGATGCATCTGTAGTGAGCTCTGCTACTTTCATGAAACCACTTACTTTAATCAATAGCTCCCGCAAACCAAACACCTCCATGGCACACGAGTTTCCCCTGGTTTCACGTTTGTCAGTGATTCTAAAGTCAACTATGGCTTTGCTGAATTGCTCCATGAGCACATATGCAGAGTATTTTGCTGAATGCCCAGGAGAATCATTGCGCCCATCTCCAGCCAAAGACACTCCACTTCCTTCAAAGCACTTTGCAATGATCTCCCGAACTTCTTCCCAGAAGGACAAAATAGCAGGTGTTGCATACAACTTTTGTACATTGCAGAAAGCAGTTTTACTAGGAATCTGTAAATTTAACGCTTTTGCAAATAATTCAATTTTATCAAAATTGTTGCCAGACAACAAAACAGACGAGTTAAACAAAATATCGTTTGTGAAGATCCCATTTAAACCTTTCTCAAGAAGTGCCTCGGATGACTTCCAGCTCCCACAGTGCTTGCTTCTGCAAGACCAAGCCAACTCAGTAATTGTGCCGCGGGATTGTACATTGCTGTACACAATTGGCAAACCACAAATACTGGCATTGGCCAGTACATGTAGACAAGTGCTGCCCCTCAACTCCTTGAGCTTTTCTACTGTCACCAACACACGTTTTCGACTTACAAATGACATCATTAGGTTTTCGTTACCACCAGCTACACCCAGCATACTACAAAGCTTCTCATCTAGCTTCGACACAAAAGAGCCATCTTCCGACTCATCCTGTAGAGCCAAATTTGATAAATCTGAAACTACTGGAGAGTCGAAATTAGAACGGGAAGTTGATTGGGGCTGCAGGGTTTCATGTTCCAAGTCACCAAACCTTTAAAGAAAACAGACATGATAGCTGACCAATTGACACCATCAACAGCAGCCTAGGTTAATTGGCACACTTGCTTCCAGTGCAACCTCAGTACATATTACTTACTCTACAAGGCTATCGTTGGAGTCACTGCTTTCAATGGGGCTGTCGATACTTGAACCATTCAACACAGCAGATACCTGTGCACTGGTAAAACAGAATAGAAATAAAAAATGAGTGATCACATACTAAGCAAAACAACCAATTGAAATCACATCAAAGTGGCACAGCAGATAACAGTGGGCATACAACAGTTACCTCTTTTCTTGTAATATTGGAAGGAGATAGACTATTGCTTACCTAGAAGAACTGTGTATGCCTTAGGCCTATGAGTCTTGACCAGTCTCACATATAAAGAGACAAGCTTGAATACCACACAATAGTCTACTCATACTTCCATATGTCACATACTAGATTAATGTTGCTTTACTACTTGCCATGAAAATTTGAGTGTGCCTGCAAGCTCAATCATCAACTGTTCTTGTTGCGCCCCAGTCAACTCCTAAATCTCATCAACAGCTCGAGACTTTGTCAATGTAAATTGCAGTAGGGTTAGTCACAACTGCCTGGCAAATAGAAAGAAACGACATTATTGCATTACACCCTGTAAAACTGCAGAATTGTTATTGTCTTACCTGGCCAGAGTTAAATCAACTGAATAATCCGAAGAATGATCGGAGCTGCTGCTCGAGTCCGATACAGAAGTATAAACTTCGTAAGATGATTGAGAGTTGGAATCTCTAGTCCTACAAGTTTGATCCCGCTCGAACGGATTGCCATCAGCCACGCTGAAGAAGGAGTTTGTCAATTGGGCATGTACTGAAGTTCTTAACCACAAAGACGTTCGATCGTGAGCAACTGTACTTGCAACCTCCTGACTGCAAGTAAATAAACACCAACATTGTTAGCATCATAGACTTGTAGCGATAGGCCTGCATGCATGTGGGAAAGCACGAAACGCAGCCAAAGTCAAACTAAGTCAAGGCAAGTAGACAAACCAACCTGTCCACTATTGCTATTGTGCTAGGTTCTTCGTCACAACCGAATAGAGAAGAAAATCGATTTCCACGAGAAGACGGTAACTTTCTCTTCGGCGTAGAACATTCAACGGGCGCTAGAATGATTGTTGTGCAACACAATAAGCGTGGTGTTTCGCTGCATCTCATATTTAGCGAATTTGGTGAAACACAATTTTTAAGGAGAGAAATGTCAATGCATACCTTCGTCACAATCGAACGGCAAAGTTGCAACGGTCCTGGACGATAGCAACGCGAGACAGAAGTCGGAATCAGTCAACTTCGCTGTCTTGTCGTCGCTAGCTTTCACCTCTCTCCAAAGTTTGTAGGCCTGCTCTCGCAGAGCAATAAAATGACGTCCACCGTCCTTTGATTTACGTCCAGATCCACTACGATAACCACCGCGAGAACTGCTTATCGATGGAATACTTTTTCCCGTAGATGATGACATTTGAAGACAGAATAGAAACTCATCCGAGAAAGCAACGAGCTGCGGACGCCATTTTATTACACGCGTGCGCGCAAGTTATGTTGAGGCGCTGCGGCTCTAGCGCCAGTTGGCGGCCGCAAGTTTGATTTCTGTGTACAGAAATCAATGTTAGGGCCGCAAAGGACAGTGGTCATTACCCCCCCTTTAAGACATTACTCCCTTGTTTAAAAATCCGATATATTTATATGCAGTGAGAGTATCCATTATACCACAGTACCTGTGCAACTAGACAAGAAAAATGCTGAAAATACTTCGTGACATTTGTGGTAATAAATGATGATGATGGTAAGGCTGCCTTGCGAGTGGAGATTCTGATCATTCCAATTTTGCTACTGTCTGAAGATAATTTGAATCACTCTATGACATGATCGATACTTTTGAATAAGAACAGGCTCAAAGTAGCGCAGATTTAAAACAAAATAAGAACAAATCGAAGCTCGGTCAAAATTTATAGAGCAGAGCTTCATAGCATGCAGTACTGCACAACAGCTGTGTACGCACATACAATACTGTACTGGTATGCTAAGGCAACCTGTATTTCACTCTGACGCACACTGAAACAGCAGTATAACTCAGAGTATTTGAGTTTAATACTGTAAAATATACAAAAAAACGAGCTAAGAACGTTTTGAGCCGTAAATAATTCGCAAAATATGAACATTAAGCCAGGGCTAAATCTTACTGTTTCTCATTCAAACTAAATGTACGCTCTCTCCTTTAGATAATCTGATTGCTTTCTATCTAAAGCGATAAATCTTACAGTAAATGATAATTAGATTGATCAACAGCGCGATCAAAATGGTAGCCATAGCGACTGAAGAGAAATGCATCGTTCTTACCAAAGTAAATAAAGTTACAATCAATGCGACACTTTCGGGGGTCAGCCCCAGCCCCAATAGTATTTGCCGAATTAGTAAGAGTTAAGCATTAGAGTGTGACACTTCATTGCAATCGGGTTTGTACTGTGGTAACAATCTGACTTACAGAAAGCGAAATATTGATGGGGTTCCATGCAACGAAGGACGGTGTGAATTATCTCTAGTGAACAGAAATCAAACTGACTCACATCAGATCAACTCAAGGGGAACAAACAGAACAGTGCCATTTATAAATGCATATGTTTCTGCGTCTCAGAAGTGCTGTGAAAATAAAGACATTTTGTGTTCTACAATCAAATGCAAAATTGTCAGCGGTTGTATGGACAAAGATATTCGTGGAAGAACGAAGCTCCCAGTTTGGAAGACGGGCTATTGAGTTATTTAAAACTATTCTTGTGGCTTTCCAAGTCAAGTGGTTTGCGATCAAGGCAGAGCAAGAACAGTCAGTTCGTCATGGCAACGAACAAGGCTTTGACGTCACGGTGGCAAACTTGGTAATCCAAAAAGTCGAATTGTACCAGCCTCGCGTTCATGCTTATCCTGTAAAAGAGAGGCACACTTAATAAGCGAAGAAGTTGATAAGTCATACAGCTCATGGGGATTTATTCCCTTGCCATTTCTTGTTACCTTGTCGTCGCAAGCAAAGGCCAGAAGATGTCGATTGGGATGCCACGCTACAGTGAATGTCGGCGCAGTGCAAGGTACCTCAAAGATCCTCTCGCCTGTTTCGACCATGGCCTAAACGATGGCACAAACAATACCAGAATAATCAAGAGCAGACAATTAGAATTTGCTCCATGAAATTAATTGCCTTTCCAAATGGATGCAGTTCGCATAAATATAAATCTGAATGTATGTATAATTGTCTATGTGTCATAAATCAATTGACACATGCGTCACTTTACATAGGTCGAATACCATGGATCGTGGCTTCACACAGGTGGTCGCTTAACACAGGTGGTCGCTCAACACAGGTGGCTATTACATTATTGTAAGTGTCCTCAATACAATGATGTACTTACAATATCAATGAACAGATCCTCAGATGCCGATGCGATCATCTGGCCATCGTGACTGAAACTGAGCGTGCGGACTGGCCAGCTGTAACAAGCAAAGACAGAGAAACACAGTAACACATCGGCACCCCGCAAACGCCCTTATGCCCGCAGCAGTGGCATTTCGAATCGATGGCTTACTCTAGACGAGAGAATGTCCTGACGCAGGCGAACTCCGTCAGATCCCAAAGACTGACGAGGGCATCAGCGCTGCCAGTAGCAAAATACCTACAAGGACAACCAAAGATGCGAAGGAATTACACGGAATGAAGTAATTTGATTGTGTTAATGACTCTCTTGAAAAAGATTAAATTGGCTAAATATCGACAAGAAAGCTGAGCTCGAAGTTGCCACAATCATTTCAAGGCAAGTCATGGTGAACTTATGAAAGGAATTAAAAGGTCTTTTCCTACATTCCAAGTTGCAAAGATAGAAGCGTTAGAACACCACCATTCCGTGCAGTAGGCCATTCGCTTTGACAGACCGCTCAATCAATCAATCAATCAATCAAACTTCATTTTATTAAGGTAACAAGCGACCGTGTACAGTGAGAATGCTGTGACCTTCTAAGCATCAATTGAGCGATTGGAGATCACAACATTTCCTATAAAAATATTTAACGTTGAAACGGAGTACAATCGAACTTGCTTAACATCCTGACCTTCGTGTAGACCTGAAGTGGGATATAAAGCGAGGTGGGTAAGTAATTACTAAGTATAAACTATAAACAAACGTTTCCTTTGTTTTAACATAGCATCGTAAACATTTAAGCAAAGAAGAACTCTGGTGTAGCAACAAATGACTTGTTGGCTGAGCCCCTCAATGCAAAATGTTCCGAAAAGTTTACACATATCTGTATTGTAAATTTGTAAGACATCATCATAAGGGGACAATAAGAATTTTGGAAGAAAATAGTGGGATATTAAGCGAGATGGGATATTATCTGAGGGGATATAAAGCGATGTAAGAACACGAGAGTTTGTATGGCAACTAGCATGTGAAAATTGGCTTTGCGGGATATTAAGCAAGATGGGATATTATCTGAGGGGATATTAAGCAGTGAGAATATGAGAGGTTGTACTGCAAACAACAAGTGGAAATTGGTTGTGTGGGATATTAAGCGAGATGGGATATGAAGCAAGCTAGACTGTATTAATTAAAATAAGAAATCTTGAAAAGGTACGATTACGTTTGAAATGATCTACGTCAGATGCTCCTGTGGTATGCCCCACGGTAATGTATTCCGCAGTGCCAGACCGGCATTATGGAACACATTTGGTTAAATTACTTAAGTTGTAATTATCCTTGTAGTCAAGAGTTTCTATGTGCTCTTCGAGGGCTGATTTAAAGTCCGTGGAGTATAGTTGCCGTAACCCTGAAGGAAGCCAGTTCCACAAGCGGGTTGCCACTGCAACGAAGGACCATCTGAATAGTGATGTGCGGCACTTTGGCGAGACAAGTCTAGCTGCTCTTTTGCTTGCATACTTTGATCCACAGATTTGGAAGAGATCTCTGACGGCTTTTGGCGTTGACGTTGATAGTACTTTCTCTAGTGTGATTAGTATTTTAATTGTACGGCGGTTGCCAATGCTTTGCAGGTTCGCAACTATTCTGCCGTGATGCTGTTGGCAGTTCTTTGTCAGCTGTTTGAGAGCACGTGACTGAAATTGGTCAAGGCGTAGCAATGAGGTTTTAGGTAGTACTGTAAATAAAGTACTGCAGTATTCCAAATGTGGTCTAAGATATGTTTTGTATAGTTGGGCTGAGAGTGTGGGGGTGAGCGAGTTTCGGATTTGTCAAAGCTGGCTTAGGCTCATGTTGGCTTTTCTGAGGCAAGTACTGAGGTGCAATTTCATGGACAATTCCCTTTCTAACGTCGCTCCCAGCAATGTGATTCGATCACACCACTGTACAGCCGTGTTGTCGACAGTTACTAGTGAGTTTGGAGCTGCCAGAGACGATTTATTTCCCCTTGGAGCTACTAACATGGTTTGACTTTTCCTGGCGTTAAGGCAAAGGCAGTTGTGATTTAGCCAGGCTGATAGAACTTTCAGGTCTTTGTTGATAATTGACACAGATTTAGATGCATTGGATGATGCGTGATACAAAGTGGTGTCGTCCGCGTATCTCATGAGCGAAGATTCATAGGGGTATTAGTGACATGTCAGCTACATAGATGTTGAACAGCAACGGCCCCAGGATTGATCCTTGGGGCACGCCACTGTGTACTAGATACTTCGAAGAGATAGCTCCGTTAACTTTCACT
>OFHS01005651.1:0-11399 GCA_900245855.1 Calvadosia cruxmelitensis
GGCTGAAATTCCTCGCAAACGTCTTACCTCGAGGACAGACCTTGGGAATTTATTTCCTGCCCGGCAGGAAAGCAGGATCTGCGTTTCGGTCGTCAAAAGAAGTCCTTCTTGTCTGTTTGATCGCCTTCAACAAGTTCATCTTTTCAGAAAAAGATTGTTGTATGAAACTTCTTGCCGAAAGGTATTAAAATGTGGAAGACATTTAAAAATCTAACTATTTAGAGAAAAGTTCAATTATGACTGATCGAAGTTCCTAGTGTGAATAGCTGCCAATCAGTCTTCAAGGGTTTGACCCCCGGCCCACTGAACACATACATTTGTTGTATCTTTGCTGTTTTATTTGCCGTGGGTCTCAAGAGAAAGAAGCCAATGTCTTTTTGGGTTACTCTTGTCAAATATATGTCCATTTCCATTTGACGTTGACGTGATGCTTACATTTTCCCACTTGATGCTCCAGCTAACGTGTAGAATGTGACAAACTTCTTCTGGAACAAAAAAAAACATTTTCAGGACCAGTGAAGTCGCGGTATTTTAATATTTTCGTCTCTGGCTCAATAAACAATGAGAGCAAAATTCCAATTGACTTCAGAAGGTCAACATATTGTGCTAGATTCATGCAGGGTGGAGACTGAACTGTGGATTGAATGTTGTCACTTTTCAATCGAGTCCTCCCTCTAAAGGTTCCAAATCAATGAACTTACAAGAACATCAGAAATGCGCAGGAAGAAATGTAATGTGTCAATGACAGCCTGGTCAAACTCAAATAATGGAAACGTTGGGGAATGTTGCCAATTGAATTTCTTTGGAGTGCGGTACTTTACTTATCGACTTTATTGTTCTTCTATCATTTTCTTCATCAAGTATTGGCCATACCTGAGTTGTGTCATGTCGCAGTGCACTTGGGCAATGACACCAAATGCAAGCAAATTCGTGAGAGGCTGGTTCTAAGCCACAAACAATTGATAGAAAATTCCAGTCGCCACCGAGGAACGACTTTTTCAGAAGATTCCACATTGTTTACCACATGAATCAAATTCATCAAGTCATGATATTAAGGATTTACCACATGGATTTCTATGTTTGGATAGGATTTCCAAACACTTGGGACTTTGGGAGACACTCGCAAAGCTAGAAAACACTCGCCTATCATGATAAACAATAATTTGTTTTCAAATTTCTTGATATCTCTCAAATTCTCTTAAAATGATCAAATTTTGGATAGCTTCCTTTTGTGACTAATCAGGCGGCAATAGAAAAACCAGTGGGAAAAATATCACATGCTTGACACACATGAACCATTGAAATAGCCAATAAAGGAGGGACAACAATGCCACATGACAATAATCACGTGGCAAACACGGGACAGCTCGGAACAGATCTCAAATCGATTACAAGGCTTGTTGTGCGTTGTGCAGGAAATGTAACTCAACAGAAGAAATCAGTGGGGGAACAACGATAAACGAACAATCAAACTAGCTGTGGAAACTATTCCTAGACAGTCACACTATTAGCGTGTAGTAAATGTGATGTTGACGTTGGCAATGGAGCAAATTTGAAATAATGGTCCATGCTGTTGCTGGAGATCAGATAAAACAGTGTGGCATTGAGAGGATGAGACCGTTACAAAAGCGGCTGCTCCGTGTGGCAAACCGACATCAGCCTGAATCTCTCCTGGACCTCGCTGCTTCTCCCCATTGCCCTGGACAAGATTGTGCTGCATTCTTTAAGCTGGTCTGTTGTGGGCCGTTGGTTATAATGCTGCAGAGACTGCTCGTTGCGATGGCCAGAAATCGTCATAATATGTCGGATATTAAGTCCAGCGTTCGACCACAATGTTATTGACGTAGCTCAAACACAGTGATTGGTGTACAATTGCGACAAGTTTGCCGCCGAACTGATCTGCTTCATCATTCCGGAGAGTTTGTTGCATCCCAATGGGCGGTTTTCATACGAGCAGTTATCTGATGTCTTCCAGCAGTGGTGGGCATACTGGAAGAAAGCATCACACAAAGGGTTCAACTTCTCCAAGTTCTTCTTCATGGCCGAATAGCCGTCAGCTGGATCTCCTGTAGCATACATTCGGCCCATGCTTTCGAACGATTCATGGTCGTTGATGCCTCCACAATGATTTTTAGAATGCTTGTTATGTGCCATGGTGACCAACCGTTCGCCCCCACCATCAATGCCGAACTTGAAGCTGGACTTGGTCAATTGGCGTTGCCATTCTCGTCCCCAACGGCACCAAAACAAGGTGATATTAAACCACACGTTTTGCTGCAAGCTTACAGGATTGTCTAGGCTGAAGGCGGTGCTACTTCTGAGCTTGGACAAGTCCTCGCCATCCAGAGCGCGCTTGTGTTGGATGTTTTCTTTACCTTGTTTCTTCAGCATGTTGAGCTTTGCATTGAGTACCTGGTTGGAACTTTTAAAATTGACATTTCCTGTCATGGTGATAGCCTTGTTGTGCTGTGGACCATTCAAGTATCGCTCTATGCCATAGCGTATACCAACCAGAGACGACCTGCCATAATCTTTGCCATCTTTTGTTCGGACTTCGCAGTAGAATTGGCAGAGGCTTGCGTCTAATGTGGGGATGTCCATGTTATCTAGTTCGATTTCCATGCCTCGTTGTTCTGCCCATTCTTAAATTATAAAGTAAATAATATTTAAAGTAATAAGAAGTTTATACAGTGGTGATTTGTTATGTTGCATGCGAAAGGCAAAGATTTGTCTTACCCTTGAAGATCTTTACACTGTATTTGGTCTTGTATTTGGTGCTTTTTGAATCGATGCTTTCAAGCAGATTGTTGATGTCCTGCTCCGTTGTTTGTTGGAAACGCCCAGCGCCGTTACCAAGCTCGAGCATGTTGCCCGTTAATCTTAAACCGAAGTCGAAGTTGGGGGTGATATCTGTGATGTTTAGTTTGTCGACCATGTTGATTTATCAATGAAAAATTTATCTCGCGGATTTGCCATCCCGGTTTTCAATCGAATTTCCAAACATGGCTATTAGCCAATCAGATTGCAGGGATTCCCAAAGTCATGTTATGAAGATAATTCAGGATATCATTGAATAATCGTCTTTTCCCTTGATTATCGTTATGACTTAATTACCCCACTCTTATGCAGCGACAATTACTTCATTCAGTAATGTGAATGTCACATTCAACAGCTGCAGTCTCTTTCGAGCTGATGTTCCATCACCAGTTCTAAACATGCTTTCCCGAATTGGCATGGAAATCCACTTGGACCCCATCACAAGAGCCAGGCATGGGTTTGATTTTCGTTTTTGGTTTATAGCATCTATTCTCTGCTTCAGACTATAGCTTGGTGGAATATCACTTTCAAGAGAGGACAGTTCATGCCATGCTTCATTAGAGATTTTGAAAAGTTCCTTGATGTATAATAGCATGTCACTGATATCAAGCTTGAAATCTTTCTCATTGGGGCTTGATCCTATGCCCAAACTAGAGTCCTTGTCCGGCAAGCTGATGTATGTTTTTCTTGTGTTGATAGATCCAGATAGGTGACATGGATTGAGACAAGGTCATACAGTCCGACAAATTGTAATGCTTGTTGGCATTCTGCTCTTAGATTGCTTTTGATGCAGTACTGGCTACACGTAGAATAATCTGTGTATGCTATCTCTTTTGCCTTGATTGTAGCTTTCAATGACCTTCTTAGTTAATTTGTTGGATTTTGGTCATCCAGTAGTTGTCAGTAGCTTCTGTTTTCTTCATCTTTTCCTCTGCTTTTCTGCGTTTTGATATTCCTTTTTTGACAGTCTTTAGTTGATAACGTTTTTCTTCTTGCAAATCAACATTCATTTAATGCATTTTCAGCTTAGGCTTCTCATAGATATAAACTTTTATACAATATGATTGGGTTTCAGCTTCTTTTTGAACAAATTTCAGCTTTGCCCCTCCCCTCATCTCTTGAACAGTGCTAAGTAAAGCATTGATCATGTATGGGTTCAGAGCGACATCCGCAAGTCCACATTTACCTAGAATGTCTCTCGCAAGCATGTCTGAATTGGCATTGCCACATCTCTTGATATGGTCTTTCAGCTTCGTGCATAGCATAGCTGAACTGAAACTATGGCAGACATATAAACTTAATCCAATATGTATTCCACAAATCCAATACTTATGCTACAGTCCAAACTCATCACCATAGATAAGTTTTTTGGCCTTGGTGCTTGGTTGGTGCTCCCTGAACGCTCTATCATAGAGGAGCCGTGCTCGGCCGGAGAAGTGGTGGTATGTTTGCAAGATGAGAAGCGTGTGCAACATAGGTTCTCGCCAGCGATAAAGAGCGTATGTAGTCAACACCAATGTAAAAATAGAAAAGGCTTCGGTCCACCCGATAATATTGTCTAACTTTCGCCGCTGGCGTCTGGTCATTGGCATGAACATAAAGAGCTGCGGGTTGGTCTCGCTCTCTGTAGCGTTAGGTGACATGATATCTCCCAGCTCGATGAATCTTCTGGGTGACAATCTGGGCGACAAGTTTTGCAGAAATCGGGGAGCAGCCAAGGCCGACGATAAACGGTTGATGAAGAACGGGCAGGGGAACGCTGCCCTGGAACTGCTAGTTGGGTGCGTCGTGGGACGAGGCGTTCCCTAGACCACTCATCTGACCATCTAGCGATGAAGAAATGTTCGCGACGTTACCAGCGATAGTCGCAGGTAGAAGAAAACGGCGGCACAGTGACAGGTGACGTACCTGACACATTTTCAGGTTGAATCGAAGAGTCGGGAGCTTCAGGAGGCAAGGCAGGCATAGGCAGAGACGCGGCGTGAGTGGCAGTTCCAACAGGCTAAACCTCTATCACATTAGCGGTGACAACAAGGACCACTTGAACTGCCTTCTGGAGTAGAGCTTGGCGTTATTCCACGGAAATCCCGTACGTACACTATGAAGGAGCAAGCTCGTGAAAAACAATAAAAACTCTTTATTTTTGAAGTGTTTTTAACGAGTTTCAAAATTCGTTACATGTGCTGTTTTAACAAGTTTATAAAAGGACGCTAAATATTCATTAAAAACTCGTAAAATGTTGGACAAATTGGTATTGCGTCTTGTCAGATTATATGCCTTTTTGATCCTTACGAGTCCGGATTTTTTATTTCCACAATATTATCACGATTTATTTCAGTGTGTACATGTGCATGCCTCGTGATCTGACTATAGATCTCTCATGCAGCAAAGAAGCGAAGTGATGTTGGATATCGTTGTATATTTGAAATATATTACATTAACCGTCGGTCACTATAGATCTAATCTCTTCGGAGCTTTTTTTTGTTTTTCAATGGTGCCAGTCTTATTGTTATGTTGGTGAGGCTCTATTTTCTTTATTTGCCATATGAATTCTGCTGGTGGCTGTAAGAGAAGTGGAAAAGTAGCAATTAACAGTTGCAAAGTGTATCTGTAGAAATCTGTACAAGATAACATGAATTGCACATCATTGATGTTCTTGAATTAAAATGTGGTGAAAGGAAAAATGCAATTTTCTGTCTCTCATTGATTTCTGCGAATGTGTGAACTGGGGAACTCCACATTCCACTTCTGAACTGTTGCAAGTAAATAAAATAGAGTCCGGACAAATGTTTGGATATCAATATTAATATCATTATTTCATGGAATTCTCTGTAATTGATTGTATTATCATGATGCGATAAAATTCACTCAGATTATGAGATGTATGAATAACTAGTTCATTGTAATGCATTTTCCCGCCTTTCTCTTTGGGCAACGAAATGTCTCTTGTCAATTTGTTTGTGTATTTTACTCGCAAGAGTATCTTTGCAAATATATCTGAATGAATGAAAGATATTGATGTAAGTATTTCTCAAAGGAAGGAAGACCATGTCGGCATACAAGTACCTTCTACTCAGAAAGTCAGTGCTTCCTGTTGAATCTCGATCATACCATGATAACGCTCAAGAAAAATTCCACGCCCAATTACTGTTTTGTCATGGATGACGTTGACTGATGCCCTGAAAAACATGAAGCAAATCACAATGTCACATATTCATTACTTCATTTCATGTATGACCAAAAAGTTATGCATAAATATATTCTGATAGAATTGTTACCCTTGCTCGAATCTGTCATGATCATCATTCCTGAAAAGTTAAAGAAAACTCATTTTAGGCTACTTTCAACTGATAAATTCTGATATACTTTGAACTGAAAGCTTTACAGTAAAGACCACTGTGTGTCTGTTTCTACAGTTACTGTGCCTTTCAAAGATTGAAATCAATATTTGGAGTCATCCTTGGACATTTACCTAGGCATGACTTCCAGGTTTGTTTCTTTTCATTTTCCTTTGTCTAAAAAGATAATTATGAGAAGGGATGAATCAGTAACACCCTTAATTAAGTTCAGTTAATTTGTCTACGTCATTCGAATAAATCATGTACAGCAATCAAATTAAGAGTGGGAACAAATGCTCACAACTGTTTTAGCCAGTCGCTTCAGAGCTTTTCTGCGGTTCGAGAGAACTTCCGACAGATGCTTTTGAACGGCTGGCCTTTTATCAGCCATTTCAGGCCTCATTGGCATTGCAAATGGCTGCATTAAATACACATTTCATTCATTTTATTGAATTGATAGTCAAGGCCTGACATTTTTAATCGATATGTAGTATTTTGTACCTTTGTAAAGAAAAACTGAAGTTTCCCGTTCTTTTCGAGACTTCTGACGAACGGAGCTCCCTTCCAAAACCCACACGCTTTCGCGGTTTCACGGATGAGGCTCTATAGAGACATATAGCGTTGAATCAATATTAATTTCCTACGATTAATAAGTCTATTAGTGAGATAAAATCAATCCTGATTAAGATACTCTTTTACCTTGTAATATTGCTGGTCAGGCGTATCCCATGCTCCCCTCTTGCGAGCTATCTTGAATGAATCTGCTGAATAAAATATATCAAAATCAGTTGAGAATTGCGTATTCTTCGTATAAAATATTTCACGATAACAAGTCAAGTAGCTCTAACTGTTTTCTTGGTGCGTCTCATTGGGATTTGTTTCCAGTGATGGAGCGCAGGGTGACGCTGAAGGAGCTGATCGCTCAGCACACTCCAGCGCCATTGTCAGCTCCATCTCTGCTACCTCGAGTTTGAGTTTCTCTAAGAAGCAAGGCCTCTTTGCCAGAGCGAGAAATCGCTTCCAAGTATCAAACTAAAAATGGAAGGAATTGCACAGCATGTAGAGGGGGTTACACATGTTTAAGCTAAGTTAAACTCACACGGAAGAGAGACCACCAGCTTCTCTTCCACAGGGGTCACAGGGTAACCACAGAGCCGATGCCCGACTCAACACTTTAACTGTACTCGAACAGCTTGACCGGTATCAGATGACAGGGGTGGAGCTGTGTAAGTAGTTCACTAAACAATGACTCACAATGGCCCAGGATGCACTACTGACCCCTGGACAGTCGGGATCACCTTAC
The DNA here is from genome assembly GCA_900245855.1 of Calvadosia cruxmelitensis. Lineage (NCBI taxonomy): Eukaryota > Metazoa > Cnidaria > Staurozoa > Stauromedusae > Kishinouyeidae > Calvadosia > Calvadosia cruxmelitensis. Next base: position 7,459 of record OFHS01005651.1, read on the forward strand.
AGCAAACTGGATCAGCAGGTCTCGCTATTGTTTGCTTGGTATCACAAGAGATTGTTACAATCACGCAATCGGCATTCCTCTTTGACCCACTCAACCTCATCCCCCTGAGAAGCCAAAAAGATGCGAGTATAAGAGAGTAAGTATACCCTTCTGTCTCGTGCCATTAAGGCGCATACAGTCTTTTATCAAGCCTTTCTTCTTCCACTGATTATCAAGTGACCGATGCTTGTACGATAGGCCTCTTTCTCGATTAGACTGACACAGGTTCGCAACGCCAGCTATTCATTAGCAATGGCAGATATTGCGTGCAGGCATTCGCAATCGCTGGCCCCCCTACCAAGCACCAACGCCAACGCTCATCTGTAGTGATGAGTTCAATTACAATTAGATAGTGCGGGCACACTACCCAAGAAGATCGTATATATTGTTAACATATACAGTAGCTAAAACGACGGTGGCATTACAATGTTAACAACAAGAAACAAGGTGATAATCATAAATTTTATACAAACATTATTTAGAGTGATTTTTTGTTACAAAAGTACAATATCTGTAACCTGGCTGTAGCATTGTCCAGTAACAACTATATCGATGCATTGAAACAGAGGTTTCCTGTTGTAGCTATGATATTAAAACTAGACAAGAAGAAGACAATATGTTCTTATATCTCGCAAGTCTAGGAATAAGTAGACCAAGACGTTTGCGAGACTGTGTTCTTATTTCTCAAAATATGCAAAACAATATTTTTGCAAACACTACAATTACAGTACTACTATCATCTGCTGCAATATATGCAAGCTCCTAAAACGGTAATGAATAATGCATCCACTCATTCAAAACAATTCAAGTTGCTATCGTGAGAGTGTTTTGTAAATGTGGTGAAAAATACTGGCGTATTTTAATTGCAGATATCGAAGGAAAAACTTGTTCACATTTATTATTCTTACCTTTTTTTCTGTCAAAATCGCTTGCAAACTTAGATACCCATTCTTCGCAAGAAAATCCGTTAGCTGGGAGTCCATTTTGTCAAATTGACCCTCAAGGAAGCAAAACAATAGCGTTGCTACTAATTGTAATCAGTTAATTTTCTAGCAGCCTGAGTCGAGTGTTATAAACCGGGCCGCATTTTCGCGCCATAATTAACAGTAATTGCTGCCTATTTTTAATTTTGGGGTAATTTATTTGTTGCCGTTGGCCGAAAGTGAGCAAACAAACCAGCTTGCTGCGCTTTTCATCCTTTCGTCCCTTTTGTCGCTCATAAAGTCACCTGCCCATGTACGGTATGCTGCGGAGATGTGCAGTTATCTTCGAAAGTAAGAAAACATCATCTGGAGTTGTTTGGTTTAAAATGTCAAGCTAATAACGTTGAGAGTCAAAGGCTGCCAACTATTGTAAGCCACAACGTTGCCACATTAGCCCAGAATGTTGAACCTAAACCTATTGACGATGCCTATTCAAGTACAAATTCTGAATGTAGTAGTGTTGTCAGTAAAGATGATGAGTTGGAAAACTGGAGCTGTGCCAAAGAAGCAGTCCAACCACGCAAAACTTTAGTAGGCCTTTTGTTCCAAACTAAAACAGAATCGATTCAAAGTAGGTATTAATTACTAAGGTATGTTTCGGAGCGACAATACGCTACATGTAAAATTAAATTCAAGTGATATATTACAGTCCTATTTGTTGTAAGCTAATTTCACTGAGAGGCTTCCTATTACAAATGGTTGCTAAAGACAGGTAAGATTGTATTTCGAATGCGGAGTCTGGATTCCAGTTGCGACTCCAACAAGTCATTGGCGACGATAGATAGTAATAGCAGCACATTTCCATGTATTCAAATGGAATAAGCGAGCTAGTAAATAATAAAGCTGTCTCTGACTCATACCTCTATCCATTCGTGCGACTTCATGTACTTTCCTTGCTTGAACACTTTGCAAGCTTTGAAGCCATACTCTCTGGGAGTTGTTATAGACATGGCTCTTGCATTGGCAAGTTCGAGCTGCTCTTTCGACAAGATATACGGGACATTTAAGCCCCTGCTGATGAAAATTTGTCTGCTAGTTGTTTTAAACGTCTTCTCGTCTTCCAGAATACTAGAAATGTCGATCTGATACGAGTTGGTGATTAGCTTCATCAAACTTTTGATGACATTGCTGACAGTGAGCATGACATCAGGTTGCACATCGGTGGCAAAATTGTGCGCAGGTACATCCATCAGCGAGTACGATCCTTTGCAGCCGTAAAGCAAGGCAATTTCTTCCCTATCGGAGGAGGTTTGGGCATTATCGTATGTTTCTCTGCATCGAAGGGTGTTGGCCATGTTAACGAGCTTTGGCTTTGTTCTTGTTTCACAGGCTTTAAATCTTGAAAATCAGATAAAGATCAACAAATAAAAACTTATGTCTTATGGACTGCGAAAAAATGAGGCCGGACATAATTTTGAAGTGTATTTTCATAGTACTGTATACCATTGACGCACCTAGTACCTGAAGCATAAATTGGTACAAAACATTACCTGATTATTTGCCAAGTAAACTTGCAGGTTGTCTTACACTTGTGAAAAATCAATGGAATGACATAATACCTTTGTGCTCACACCAACAACAGCCTCTGTAGGCACCTGCACCAACGTAATTAAATACTTTGCATATTCCAGGGTAGTCGAGGGAGTACGAATAGATCAATGTTTTCAAATGAAAAGACCTTCCCTGGAAAGCGTCGTAAATTGGTTTTGTACTCATCTCCATCAGTTCATCCACAACGTTTTGCAGATAAGGCTGCAAATTCTTCGGTTCTTTGCCGTCGTTGTTCGGAATTACTCCAAGCAAAAGAATATTCTCATACTTTGAATGTACGCTTCTTTTTAAGTTCAAGATAGTCATTGATACTGGCCATATGGACTTGCACTTGCTGGCTTTTTTAAACGGATCTACACCGTCCGTGGATAACAGAAGGCTAAGACCACGCTTATCCCCATGAAAATATCCATCTGCGCTGTATAATGAATTCCATCGGCTGGTGTCGTGGATGTCCGTGATGAATTCTGCGTCAGCCTCCGTCAAGTGACTTTGCAATTCCTCTGTTGTCGATTCGCAATTATATAGACGCGTGACTCGTTCGAGCATTGGCATGTATTCAAAAGTCCGACAGGCTTTTCCTTCCAAATATCTTTCTTCCTTGCAGAAGGGGCATGCTTCTGTTGATTCCAAATCTTTTCTAAAAATGACGCAATCATTGACGCATATTTCAAAGCAAACAACGTCAATTAACTAGTTCTTGATGATTTGCACAGCCTCGTTGTAAGTTGAAGGCAGCGAGTCACTGAGGGCCAATACTTTCAGAAGGCCAAGGTTTTTGGTTACGTCGGACTTGCTCAATCCAGGACTAGCCGAAAACAATAGCAACTGCTTCGCTATGACTTCATCGACATAGAAATTTGATTGCCCGCTACATTTTACGTCACTATCAAGTCTTCCTCAAATCGGTGTATCCGACGCGAATTCCAGAGCCCCATGAGTCAACGTTATTTCGATTTATACAACGTTGCACTTTCTCGATTGTTGTAGTATCGTTTTGTAAAGATAGTGAGAATATAGGCGTAGCATACTCCAGCAGTGGTAGCACGTGAATTATAAAAGCACAGACAAGGTTTTCCGGATTTTTTCAATGGAATGACTTCAAGATGTAATGCATATATCACTATGAATCCAAAACCATGTGAAAACCATGTGAAAACCATGTGAAATGGGAAGCACCATGCGAAAAACCATGTGAAATTTCAAACACCATGTGAATAACCATGTGAAAAACCATGTGAAAAACATGTGAATTAGAAAACAGTGTGAAAAACCATGTGAAAAGGGCACTTTTATATAGCTAAATAATATTTCGGCGAAGTTAAACTCAAGCCAAGTGTTGTGCGATCGTATTTGCTACCAGTCCCC
>OFHS01005654.1:0-10896 GCA_900245855.1 Calvadosia cruxmelitensis
ACGTGAGTTATCAGTTCCATAGGACCTACCCTGATTAGCCTACAGTAATCTAACAATGCAAATTGATCGGACTTGTTTCTGAAATCTATTTTCACATCCAATCTTACTTTATCTCTTTCCTATGTATTTGATGTCATTACAGTGAAACCTCATTAATATCACTATGATTTTCCAGTCAAAAGTTGTGATAAGCTGGTTGTTATATTAACTGAGGTGATACGGGGTCATACTGTACTTCTAAATATTGAATATCAAGCCTGTAACATTGGGATCAGATTAGCGAGGACAATGAACATTGCATCCACTGGCATCCTGAACATGGACAAAGCCAGCTAGATTGCCCGGAACAAAAGCAGATAGTCTAATTTGCTTCACCAAAGTGGCCACAGTGGGCATTGAAATAGTTATACGCACCATCACCCTTACTCCATGGTGCTGGCAAGTGTAAATGCTATTGAATATAGTAATGGTGGATATAAAATATACGCCCTGGAGATTGATACAACCATGTAACTAATGAGCTAGCCCACTGGTTCAAGTCTGTGAAGCCAACTTTATGTAGATTCAAGATAAAAGTTCGATAGGAACGTTTTTCGCATACATACTGTAACTGGACGTTAGGTGTCTATTTGGATAATTTTAGCATCCAAAAAGAACACCTAGGAAGCGTATTTGGCATATACACTACAATTATGGTCGTTGTATCCTCGCCACAAAATGTTTCCTATTGATGATACCCAGCAAGACCATTATTGCAATATTTGACTGTAAGGCCCAGTACTGTGAAGTCTTTGTCCTTTAATTTAGTTGAAATACGTGTTCAATTTGTTGATTTGTTTACCTTAAAACCTATTTTTCAGTGCAGAGATATCTGCCATCCTAAACTTGTCAAACTTCGGCAGCTCTGAAGAAGGCAGTGACGTCAGCGAGAGTGTGGTACAGTAAGTAGGGATGTGGTAATGACCGAATGGTGGAAGCATCAGTGCTGCCTCGCCCAGTTTACTCATCATAGGGTCAACGTAGGATGTTGGAACTTGTAAAAGATCCAATACAGTAGGCAGTTTGGATCCCACTTTGCTGTCATTGGTGTTGTGTTTTCTTTAGGTTTGATGACTTGGAAGATGATCGATTTCTCCCCTGCGATGGCAATACAGCTACTGAATCTCCAGTTGAAGCAGTGCCTTCACTAAATGCTGTACTGGATGATTCCAAGGCTAGCATGTTGTTAGAGCAGGTTTAGAGAAGGCTGAGTTCATTGCTGATGCCACAGTCAAGCGTTGAAGAGGATATTGCGAATAGAAGGCGTGTGCTGGTGACAGTTGAGAAGTTGAGAGAGCTAAAAGGAGCTTATTGCACAGAAATGCTGGATGACAGTAGGCTGTGCAGCTCTACACTTACATTTGGAAATCTGAATTGCCGTGGGTCTGTAGTAGAGTTTGCCTGGTCTTGTGAGAACAAGCACTGTGGTAGTTGGAAGTCTTCTGAGGCATTATATGAGCAAGGCCACAATGGGATATTTGTTAATGATATGTTGTTCTGCTCCTCGATACTTTTGTCAGGCAACAATTTCCAAAAGATCGCATAGTTTTGTAAGGCATTGAACCTGCAAATCCCCACCAAAACTGCATTCTGTAATGTCCAAAAATTGTACACTGCCCCAGCAATTTTGTCATTTTGGGAAGAGGTGAGAGCAAATGTGACTGCATCTCTCCAAAATGTCCGTGTTTGCCTAGCAGGAGATGGCCGCAATGATTCACCAGGGCATTCCGCAAAGTATTGCGCATATGTCCTCATGGAGCAATTTTCAAAAGCCATAGTCGACTTTCAAGTAACAGATAAGCGTGAAACAAAGGGAAATTCGTGTATGATGGAAGTGTTTGGGTTGAGAAAGTTGTTGGAGAAGCTGTGTGCTTCATTGCAAATAGAAGAACTCACAACTGATGCTTCCACATCAGTAACAAAAATGATTAGAGAGATGAAAGGTTGGTTTCCTAACCATAAATTATCTGTTCAGCTTTGACGATGCAGTATGCTGATTTAACTTGCTTTTTGTGGAATAACTTTTTTTGTAGTGCTGCACAATGAGCTAAACAATATCCAGCATGAGATGGACATATGGCACAAAGCAAAATGTCTGAACAAAGCACTGCACATGGCATCACAGACAAAGGGCCAACGCAAACTGGCTCCTTGGATCGAAGCCATTGTCAATCATTTCTGGTATTCCTGCCAGTCGTGCAACGGAGATTTGGAGAAGTTAAAGGTCAGCCTATTTAGCGTCAGGGCTGTCATAGGTCAATTATCATATTGTGATAGCGCTCACTGCGGCTGTTTTTTTTTATAGGTTGCTCATCATTAAACTCACTGTCATTGTATTGTTGCTTGTTAGGATATGTGGACAAGCATGCTTCACCACATCTGTGGAGAGCACTGTTGGAGTGATGGAGCATGTGCCCATGGTCCACTGGAGAAGGACGAACCTAAAACTCCCTTGGCAAGAAAGTCTCCTGCAATGGCAGCCCTTAGAGGGATTGTTTGGGATAGGAAGTTCCTTGCATCACTCAAGCATTACACACGATTCAGGTTTAATAAAATATTAGCTATTGTTCATGTTCAAAATATGGGTGCCTCTCTTATTTCAAGAATGTACATGTAGGTTCATTTCTTTTTCTTCCAGGCACACTAGTGACCTTGAAAACTTCAACAGCGTGATACTAAAGTACGCTCCCAAAAGAATTGCTTTTGAGTAAGTTTTCAGCCAAAATATCCCTTGAATTGAACCTGAAATGAATTGCATTGTACTTTCAAATGATATACAATCCAACCTGTCTTAGTGACCACCTGTACTAAGCAACCAGTTTTCAAAGACCACTCAGCTTATTACAGATAGCAGGACAAGAGTTAAGATAATTACATAACTGACAGTGACAGATGGCAATTAACATCCTTGTAAAGGGCACTTGTAATGGACGCTGTAATTGTGGAGAAGAAAGCAAACAGACTTTGACAACATGCCAGTAATTGTGGTTCAGCCTGTGCTCTGCTTTGGCGTCTTTTGAGAATGTTTGTATTAATAGGTTTTTATGTGATCTTACAGGTTTGATGCTGCTTATTCAAAACTGAACTGGTAAGATAATGGTGTAATCAAATGACAACATGATATGTCAGGCATGTACCAGTAGTTTATTGTCCCACTCATGCTTCTACTAAAACAATTGCTAGTCTCAGTGAGGCATGAAACCCATATAGTTGCCAGTTGGCGATGGGTACTTCTGGCGAACTACAAGGACTACACATGCAGGAATAACTCTTCTGTTACCTTGCCCACGTTTTCCGTACTTCCACATATCATATTGCCTGTATGCCGCTTTTCTGTACTCATTATGAGTGAACATAATTTCTTCTACTCGCATGTCATTTCTTGACTTTATGGCCAACTCTAGAACTGTTTTGTTCAGGCACCCTTCTCTAAATTCTTGATATGCTGTGACACATAACCGCTTGCCACAGCATTTTCTTTCTTCTATGTTTTGAATGAATATGCAAATACCACATTTGCACCATTCCTGCACTTCATTTTCCATGTCATTGTCGTCTGCAGGGTTTGTTATATTGTCTACCAATCCATGTATATAATCAAGACTGCCAGTTCCATTGCATGTCAGCTCGATCAGCAGTGTCGTCAAGGTTTCTGCGTCTACTGACTTCAAGTATTCCTAGAATATAATGCAATACTTCTAACCAATGTCAAGCGCATTATCATATACGATTTTGAAGGGAAGATATCATTTGAAATACAGGAGAGAAAATACGAACTAATTCTCTTTTTACTGTGAGAAAACCCAACACTGAACATGAAGAATTCATAACATGACAGGTTAACTTTGCAAATTTGATATCCTAAAGCTGGGCCACATTTGATATGCTAAAGCTCTAAGTACTCATTAAAAACGCATAACCATACTGTTGGGGAAGGTAATTTATTGCATTTTTTACACACTCCGAAGAATGGTTGCAGGACCTCAATGGGAGGGGCAGGTCCCTTTGTCCCTCTCAAAACGATCACTATACAGCTGTATTTCCATAGTTATCAACATTCCACTGGTTAGGGGAGGTATTGTCATGTACGGCTATAATACATCACCTGCATCTTTTCTTTCTCTTGCTCAAATTGGATTTGCAAATGTTTGAACCCATCTGATTATTGTGGTGTTTTAGCTGTTCTCCCCTCATTTGCTGTCTGTTGATGCAGTCAAATCAATCAATGACTTGTCAAATACAAAGCCAATCAGTGATGCCTTTATTTATTTATTTGTAGGGATTGAAGAGGATAAGACGAGGAGACATGTAACTACAAACCTGCTGGTTTTTGCATGCTTTTAAAATTAATCCTTTTTTCTTTACTCCGCAGATACAAGCCTCGCCGCAACGTTGTGCAGCATCTCGAAATGGACAGCCTGGTTTCTTTCCAGACTTCTTTGAGCACGTTGAATTGCACAAACATGACACCTGTGAATAGATTTTACTTATGAGTAATTGAATAGCTTGAATATGCTTTCTTCAATATCGTTTCTTTAATTATACTGTTTTTAGAATATAATCAGGAGGATATTGTGGAGTCATGTAACTCAATAAAGTTTGTTTTTGCAACTCACAATCGCCTGAGTTTCCGTGTGGTCGACAATCTCGCCGCTTTCCTCTGCCAATTGGGATCCGTAAAAATTTGTCATTCCATCAGCCTGCACACCAGCAACAACAGGCTCAGGTAATTTCTCTTGATCAGCAAGCGTACGCGCCGGAGAAAAGCTGTCCATGTCCATGGCTACCAGTAGATGTTTGAAAACTATTGCTGAACCAGGCTGAACTGAATCTTGGAAGAACTATTCGAGTAACAGTGAAATCCGACTGATGTTGAAATTCTATATTATTTATTGCATAATTCAAATCGATCAAGCAGCGTGACGTAATATGCACGTAGTCGTTGAGCCGTTGCCGGGTTGTAGACAAAGATTTCAAAACAACAAAATCATGATATGATCGTTTTGTAAATTTTACTTCAAATTATAACAAAGGCACGCTACATGACTGTGCATGACAAGGTCAGCATGGCCTACGTAACATCACATGGACGTCTGTTGTTATTCAACTAAATATAATTATATGGCTGAGGGTGGAGGGCTTCACACACGGCGATTGATAGACAAGATCAATGACAAGTTTATATCAGCAATAAATTTCTAAGAGTCGAAAGCCATGGTTCTTTGCAGAATGTGCACGGGTTGGTGACTTGTTCCTACACTCTTGCTTGCACGTTTCGCCGCAAATCTACTTTCAGCACGCTTTCAATGAAAGTCCTCGTACAACGGCATGATTTCTTGAAGAATATCAGTTATTTCTGCTCCCACATAACGATAAGCAATGTTAAAAAAGTTGCTAAAAGTCTCTCCGTTTGTTCCGCAGTATTATTTTTCTTTGGTTGAAGCTGCGCTTCTCAGCCGTCGCTAATGACACATCGCCAACCGCAGCACGGCCATGGCGATTTGCGGCCATGCTCGCGGCATTCTGCCAGGCGAGGCTATGACGTCAAAATCGAAGGTTGGGCCTCTTTTTCATATTGATGCCCGCAAAGGACACTGGTCATTACTGCCCCTTTAAGTGGAATGTACGAGAATGTCCTTCGGGATTTTCCGTTTTGAAATCGTTGCTTATCGCACATTGGACATGCCGAACAAGAATAATACTGTCCAACAAAAGCGACGCAGTCATTGACACTTACATCACATGATTCCAAATCAATCAAATCCGAACCTAAAAGCTTGATCGAGTTCCGATAACTGTTCTGCATGACATTTGGTTTGTTGAAGGACAGACTTTTTATTCTAAACTGTTCGGATACAGCCTTCTTACTAATTCCGGTGTTCCAGGAGAACCAGAGTAATTCTACGGCGATCATTTGCTCGACAGTGTATTCACTTCCTTCATTTACCTTCTGGCTTAGCTCCGATTTACAAAGAAAGTCAGCGGAGTGAGCACATTCATATAGATTATCGCCTTCGTCCGACGAATCCGAATCCATTGCACTTATATCTTCCGAGCTGCTCGCACAATCAGATGATAAATTGCTGGGCGAGTCAAAGAGATTGTTGGCGTCAGCATCTATTACAGGCGATGCAATCCAATCTTCTTCTTGGCAAGATCCATCCTGTAGCGGACTTCGAAATGCAGTCTCACTGCTGATAATCTGATCGTTTTCACAATAGTTTCAATGATATCACATTGAGCTAGACCATACGTAGAAACGTGAATTCGCCTCTGCTTGGCGTCACTTACAAAGGCCTCACTACGGCAGACAGTGCACGGACATGGCATTGCCATTGTCGCAAAAACAAAAACGTAAAAATTATTATGCAAAAGAAATACAAATGTTAAATAATGATATAACACTTGCGGCGTACGAAACAGGGCGGTTGCTTTTCTCCGTAAAAAAGATACATCGTTTCACGAACAATGCCAGGTCTTCGCTGTGAAAACTGTTTTGTTATTTTGGCTTTTACAGTATTAACGTTGTAATGCGCAGAACGAGCGCGAAAACAGAGCCAGGTCTTTGCACTGGCGTTCGAACAATTCGAACGTGAATTGACAGGTCACGTCAAATCTTCTGGTTGTGAAGAAGAAGAAAAGAGAAGAAAACAGCAGTACAGTTGAACGAGTCAAATAGGAAACAATGGAGCCAAAACTAGAGACCTTCCACAAGACATGTCTAACTTATTCGAAGTACTTGTTGAAAAAAGGTTAATTTTCAGAAGAAATATATAATTATTATATGCCGATAACTTTAGCTCCTTGCTCAATATTAGTTTACTAATAAATTATGATATAGTATTCTTACTTAACTTAGTAATTGTTAATAAATTATCTAACTTGTGTTTCAGTTTCACAAGTGGGAGCAATATGTTGAGCTATCAAAGCGGCAGGAATTTATTCATAAACTTCGGCTGGATGCCAACCTAGAATTTGACTTGATTTGTTCGTTCAACAAGATTGTTGAAACAGACTGTTTTGAAACTGATGAGCCGGAAATCATTCAGTCAAGCTCTACAGATGAATCTGTGAGTAAGTGTGGAATTACCAGTTGCTATTATGTTTCAATGTCAATACAGTCGTGAGCGGTGACTGTCTCACTATTGAAGCGCCAGTTAACTACTCAGAATATATTTCGAATTAAACAAACTTCGATTTAAAAAGATGTTTCCAACACATCTGATGGACTGGGATAGGAACATATATTATTTCTATGTATTGACAGGTTCTTGATATTGCTATTTACTTGAATATTATATACTATCTAGACATGACTTGTGATTTCATTTTGATTCAAAAGAATTGTGATTAAGAATTGTACAGTACTGTATGTTGAGTTAGACCTTTACTAATGAACAGTCGATATCAAGTATGTAGTTCTGTAAGTCTGTAGCTAGTTCTTGTCTCTTGACAAAATATTAAAGCGGAACGAGAATATTTTATCGGAACGAGACTGGAGCCTCGCTTCCATGAAATGTCTGATTATTCGCCGCAAGCTCGCAACAAGTACTGTTGTAAATGCTATTCATGTGCACATCTAATATATAGCTACTTTTGTTCTTCTATTAGCCTCCATGATAAAACCACGGAAAAGGGGTGCAAAAGACACAGGGCGGCAAAGCTATTTCAAGGTGTACATGCTTCTTATATGTTTGCTTTTCTTCTATTACGATTGGTAATAATTATTATGAATTCTGTCCATACATCCTTCTAAAGCTTTGTGACTTTTTTGAAACAGTACATCGTTCGGGAAGAATCGAAAAAGTGGGGCTTCTGGAAGAAGGGACAGAAGATAAAAGATGTAGAGCGAGTTGGCTTGAAGGCAAAGTTCTTCGAAGGGGTAGGTTAATCTTCAGAATCATCTTATTCTTTTGATTTTAGATTGTAGTGATTGTGCTTTACGCACATTGCATCACATTTTCTATAGCTCTTCGACCGTCACTCAGACCTGAAGCCCCACATCAAGGAGATCAACCATCACCTGGGGGAAGCCCTTTCAAATAGATGGCAGTATCTTCGTCAGAAGCGAGAGGCTGAGGAGAAGGTAAGCCATCCGAGTTTGATTCTTTTTATTATTGCATTCAGTACAATGCATTCGTCTTTTAATGATGTGCTGATGTCCGTGCATCTTTCACGTCCACAGGAATATTTGACAACGGTTATTAACGAGACAGCACAGGTGGAGAGTGCGGTGGAAAGGTGTGCATGAAGCGTCACATTTCGTGATTTTAGTCGGCTATCGACTAACACTTGGAAGCTCACAAAGTGTTTTGCCTTGATTATTTTCAGTTCAAGTTCGAAAGACAAACATGGTGTAGTCCGACATAAAGCAAACGATGCAATCGGTACAACTTATTTATTTGCAAGTCACATTTTAGTACATGTTTCGAGACCAGCGCTCAATGTGTGATGTTCTTGCACATTTTCATCTCCGTTTGCGACTTTTAGGCAGGAAATGAAAGTGATGTTCAAAGGCCAGCAAATCGGGACAGCACTATTCTTGATGCCTTACAAAGGTAAATTAAGCAATACTGTTGTGTCGTGGTAGCCTTTATGTCTAGTCTTAAGTCGTACTTGCGATCAGCAATTCTGCATTACGCGCGTGGCATTGTCTTTGTCATTTGCAGACAAATTTGCCAAGCTATCGCTACGAAAGAGAACGCAGTTGACCGAGGAAGAAATTCCTCTTCCTCAGGAAAGCCAGCTGGGCAAACTGTTTTTTGAACAGCTTCAAGTGAGTTTACATTATCGGCTAATGTTTACAGCCTGTGTAAACAACTTTGTGCGTGCTTTTCTAGTAATTGCTCGGCAATTTGCCTTCGCATTCTATTCATACTGTCGAGAATGACACTTTAATACCTAGCGTTTCTGTGTTGCAGTGGCTTTTGCGAGTAAATATAGAAAATTCGGGCTAGGTTATCTGATAGAATGGCACCGTCTTTTCCTTTAAGGCTTTTGCAACTATCGTACTGCTGTTTCATTATTAGAGTTCTGAAATTTGACAATGATGTTATCTTTCTTTACAGAAAAACGAAGAATTTGCTTGGCGGAGGGCAAAACTCCATCCTTTAGCAAAGGTTAAACTGAGCAAGGACAAGGATAAGACCGGGAAAAGAAAAAAAAAGCCAACGAAGATTATGGATCTTTAATATAATAAAGCATAATTTATAAACAAACCGTCTTATTTCTGTCTACGCAAAACAATAGAATAGGCTCAATCAAGTAAACACTGTACGTATACCTTGTCCTCAACAATAATATGCAGAACAGGCCTCCAATTCTATGAAAAAGAAGGATATTACGCAAACCAAAAATGGGATATAAAAATGACCATTTTCACGTCATTTTCACGCCTTTTTCACGTTTATATTATCACGCCTTTTAAGCCCTATTTCACGCGTTTTTCAATTGTTTTTCAAGTCTTTTTCACGCATCTAAAAAGGCATGAAAAGACCCTTTTCACGTGTTTTTCACGTCTTTTCATGTTAGTAGTGTATCGTGTTTACAAGGCGCTCTGTGTTTGAAAAGGAGATCATCCCGGTAGCGAAAGAGGATGATCCTGTTTAGTAGAATGATCCATTTGCCTTGTAAAACGAACCTAAAGAACAATAGAAAGGATGATCCCACTTAGTAGGATGATCCTATTCACTTAGATTATCCCGCTTGCTTGTAGACAGGGCCTAATATTCTATGCCCGGTGATGTTGACAAGACTCAACCTTTGTCTACCACCAACAACAGAAACTGGCAAATGCCAATAGATTGACCCATGTGCTGGGTTCTTTGTTATAGAGCCTCCAGCGGGATACATGCAAACGACACAAAAGGAGATCCTATAAACATAGATGCTCTACGAGCTGACTCACGGTGTAGGAATGTAAAGAAAATGTTTTGAAATATTAAGCTTATTTTAATAAATTGATTAACGCCTATAAATTGAAAACATAGTAGTGAAAGATTCTAGCTCGTTTTGGTTGTTGGCTCCAATCAGACACATTTGGTATCAACAAAACGGTAAAATAATCAGCGCAGACAATGGTGTAAGTTTTTTTAATTCAAAGTAAACTCAATTTATATGGATTTTCGAAATCTTCAAAGATGAAACATAAAATAATATACTGTATCAATCTCGATTCCTGTTAAACTTCGTCAAAACCTTTACTCAAGGGTGGGCGTAGCGTTTTTAAAGTAATTCGCTACTGTAGCGAATTACATTTTTCCAGTAGCTTGTAGTTTTTCGCTACTTTTTTCCTCCAGGAGCTAAATCCGTAGCGAATTACAATTTTTTATGAGAAGTCTCGCTACATTTGAAATGCCTGAGTTTCGCTACGCTTTTCCCGCAATCGATGTCATTCAAAATGCGACGAAGCAAAGTAGTGTGTTGCATTGTCCAGCAAATCAGCCATATTCCCTCAATTGTTCATTGTTTGTTGAACCAATCAGAATGTAGTTTACTTGTTATGCAAATTTCACCCTTCTCGTGGTCCATCGCCAACATGGCTGACAGCTACGAAGGTCGAAGAATCGCAGTAACGCAGTTATCACAAACACAACCGTTGTTCTGGAACTGTATATATTATGAGACGGTTCTTTACACAAAAAGCCATCCCTCTTCCTTTTGATGCAGTTGTTATATTCAATACGCCCTGAATCATGGTCAAACGCAAGATATATCAATAATCAACGAGGGACGTGAATTTGAAAGAGCGAACTCAGGACCAGGATCGTATCGTTCGGTGTTCGCATTTCGAACTTCAAAGAGAAACACTTAAGTTGGATAATGTTGTTTGATTCATTGAAGACATTATTATTGCCT
>OFHS01005655.1:0-11392 GCA_900245855.1 Calvadosia cruxmelitensis
AGTTTATTATTCCGTTTAGTGTAAGCGCACATGCATGTGCCTTCTATTCTTGTAATCTTTTTGTTCATAATTGTTCAAATAAAGACACTATCAATCAATCAATCAATCAATCAATCAATCAATCAATCAATCAATCAATCAATCAATCAATCAATCAATCAATCAACCAACCAACTCACCTTGAAAAACAACACTGTGTCGTAATTATTTGATTTGATTATCCACCACTGTCGCATGCCCTATTTAACAACAACATCAAACAGTACATAAACATGTGAATTGTTAAATTATCTTGCTAAACGGTATTGCATTACGTGATCGCATGAAACAATTCAGTTAACGTGATTGCAATGAAAACTTTTAACACATCTGGTCTCTAGACAGTTGTCATTGCAAGACAGAATGACAGACATGAATCTGACATTGGGATCTCAACATGGTGACAAAGATTTGTCATAGCAACTTACAGGGGTCACTTCTTTGGATTTCATATAAGAATCTGGAATCTGCCAGGAGCAAATCAACAACAAAAATGTTAAAATAGAGCGTAAAAAGAAGCACTAATGTCGTTACAACTTACAAAACTTGTTACTCGTTGTATTTTAATGTCAATCCTGTATTAACGGCCACCTCTATAGAGTAGCCACCTGTGTATGAAGGACACTTTTCTTAACCCCAAAATGACACTTTCTATAGAAATCAACCTGGACAGAAAGGCCACCTGTCTGTAAAGGTCACTTTCCTCGGGTCCTAAAGGTGACCATTATAAACAAGTTTAACTGTACAATACTTACCATAACCAAATAGTTTAAGGAAACTAAAAAACGTACGGCCATTACAGTGAGTGTTTAAAGAGTTTTTACTAAGCAAGTTAGGCTGTTTAAGAATCAATATGGTACGGGTAGATTGCATTATATTTCTGTTTCATGAAATTGTGTGTGACGACATTATTTCAGCGACAAAACTATACGGCCCACGTAAACTTAGAATGTAGTTGACGTACAAAAAGAGAGACAAAATTTGTAAAAATAACGGTATTCTTCCTTACAAGCAATGTTCGGCAATCGTAATCAGGATCAGTGTGCAGTCTTCCTTTTTTGTCTTTCCGGTGTCCATCGTGAAGAAACTTGAGAGTCTCATGCAAGAATTTGGTGCCACTTCCATCCGAAGAGCCTTGAGTAGAAGTTGGGGATGCCTGATCGAAATTACCAAAGAAAGTAAAAAACATAATCCAAAAATAGCTTTAAAATAAATGCAAGATGATGACTCCAGAATGATTAGGGACTTACATCTAACGAATATTTGGCAAGCAACGTTTTAGACCTGTTGACGGAATTACTCAATCTTTCCAAGAGCATAGGCGATGCATTGTTTGATTTTGGTGTTGTTGCGGATGAAGAGGGTGATCGCTTTGGAGTGGTTGAAGCTTTTGGAGTTGTGCACAACTTCTTTGGTTTCTTTTTACACGCTACTTCCTCTTCCTAACAAGAAAATTAACATGGCATAATCAGACAGCTGTATAACCTGTCTTAATGGTCACCTGTCTTAAGAGACCACTATTCACTGACCGCAAAGCTGGGACAAATTTAAGTTTTGCAACCAAAGTATTTACCGGATGATGAGCCCACTCAGCCCATGCTATTTAAAAATTGCTGGTTCAAGCAGGTCCTTGGTGACATGATGTACCGCAGGCATGCTTTCAAGAAGAAACGGAGGACATCACTGCACTCTCATTCAAACTGAACGTGTTAACTCAACTGTCAGCAATGAAAAGAAATCGTCGAACTTGCAACTGCTGTTTCTAGAGGTCAACATTGCTAATGATGATAAACCCCACAAGTTTCACCGAAAAACTGCTTCAAACCGTTATTAATTAGGCTAATTATTCGTAATGTTTGCCAATGTAATCTGATACAGCTCTAGTCTTTAACATCTGTACATATGTTGTAATTAAGTTCAGCAAAATGTCAATAATGGAATAATGCCACAAATTTTCGGATTTCACCTCAGTTTACTGTTAGATCCGCTATGTTTATGTTCCAATAAAGTTATGGAAATACCAAAAATGTGCTCAATGGCTTGACTACAAAGTGATCTCAGTTTATCGACTATTTACGGAATAAGTGCAGCAAACAAGAGTCAGGAGTCGAACCTACCTCTGATTCAGCCATTACGATATCTTCATCTTCCTCCATAACTTCATTCGAAGGGTCGTTGTCATCTTCGCTTGATTCTGAGCCGCTCGGTTTATAATCTACAGAAAGTAAACTTAATTTGCTTGAATGCTGCAAATGCATTGCTTTAATACGGAAAACAATGTGTTCTAGCAAGCTAAGGCGACTGACTTCAGGATTTAGGCAAGCTAAATAAAAACAGAGTCAAATTCGTGTAATACTTCCTTGGATAATGTCCCACACGTACTGTTGGTTGATATCCATGGGCCACACTGTGGCCTTGCTAATTCTTTTGGAAACCAAGATTGTTCATCACAGAAACATTAAAGCATGCCGTGGGAGTCGCGCCCGTCACCCCTGGATTGCCGGTCCATTGCTCTACCATTGAGCTAAAAGCACCCTTGTTGGTCTGCATGAACAATCTCCCTTTACATCTGTGAGTGATCCTCGTTACGATCTCGTGTAATAGCCTTCGTGTCGGCTGGGCCGGGAGTTGAACCTGGGACGTCTGACTGGCAGCCGCACATGCTAGCCGCTAGAGCGCACCGACACAATACAAGACATTTATAGCGACAGGCGGAGGAAGCTGTTTGGCGGTCTGACTACTGGCGTAATTGCTGGATAAGACTGCCACAAGAGAATGCCCTCATATCGTTTATTGTCCTAAATAGTTGAACTCCACTTTGCCATAGCGGCTCTACTAATCATTTCACGTCATATTTGCTTTAGTTCAAGTAGTACTGATGATCAATTTTGGCAAATGTTGAATCTCTTTGCAGATAACAAGGTTGATTTTACTTACCAGACTCATCAGAAGAGAGAATAACCGTTTTGCGTTTTTTGCTGACAGCTCCGTTCTTTTGTCTTTGAGGCTTCGTCCTCTTCTTTGTCTGCAATTACCAATTAAGGAAAAAGAATAAATAATTTGTACACAAAACCTTATAGTACGGAAGTGTTTTCCTTGACGGAATTTTGAATTTTTGGCGTCAGTTTTTTCGAATTAAAGTGAAACCAGTCTATAGCGGTCACCTTTTGAGACCTGAGGTAAACGACCTTTATAGACAGGTGGCCTTTCTGCCCAGGTTGATTTCTATAGAAAGTATCATTTGGGGGTTATGAAGAGTGACCTTTATACACAGGTGGCTGCTCTATAGAGGTGGCCACTAATACAGGTTTGACTGTACTACTTTTCCAAAAACCTGTCTTATGTGACCACGCAATGGATCTAGTGTAGGCCCCTATCTAAAAATTGATTTATTCTGAATAATATATAAGATATTAAAGCTGTGAAAATAAACTGTAATTTACGATTGACGTTAAAAGAGGCTTATTTCAACATTAGCGTAAGTAAACAATATTATAACACATATTTGTGCTCGCACTACCGTGCGAGCACGATTAATCAACTACTGATTTGTTAATGATTCCTGCATTGACGTACATGGGAGTGCAACAACATCGAAAGCAAACACGACAGTGTTGTATGGAATGAGTAATCAAAGACCCAGTAAGGGCAAGATGTCTTAACGATGTCCCATGACGTTGCCATGGTGTTACCAACTTACCAGTGTCCATTTAAGTTGTCCGGCGCTACGTCTTGTGTTTCCATGTTGAGGTACTGTTACGTATATTGTCGAATACAGTGAAACCTGTCTATAATGGTCACCTTTGGGACCTGAGAAAAATGATCTTTATAGACAGGTGGCCTTTCTCTCCAGGTAGATTTCTATAAAAGGTGTCATTTTGGGGTTATGAAGAGTGGCCTTGATATACAGGTGGCTGCTCTATAGAGGTGGCCGCTAATACAGATTCGACTGTAGAATCAATTCCTTTTATTTTGCGTTGGAAGCATTACTCTAGAACTACCTTGTTGATTACTTCATCTTCCCCAGCACTGTTTTCGCTATCACTAAGCTGGAGTCTCTTCCTTTTGCCATTCTGCTGTTGCCGCGAAGGAGTACTTGCTTCAGTATCACTTTCGCACTCCGATGGCACGCAGGAGTAGTACTCCATGACACGATCTGTTGGTTTCTTCGTGTAAGCAGCGCTGGCCTCTTCAAATGCTTCTTGGATATCGACATCTTTTGACGGAATGTGGTTGGAGAAAGATTTGATTTCTCTAACAACAAAATGATGCAAAAACAATTAAACAGCAAAGTAATTAAGTGATTTCTTTGCATTGAGAATTATTCTAATTGTAGCCAGCTTATATGTTCGTATGAATATTAAATTTATGATCACTATTACCGGTATATACATAAAATCAAGCGTCTTCTAACAAACAACTAATTTGTCTTCTAACAAACAACTAATTTGTCTTCTAACAAACAACTAATTTTGCGTATAGAGTGACCTTTAATTGTATCTGTCAATTTTAACTCTGTATGTATTATTGACAGTAAATNGATATCGACATCTTTTGACGGAATGTGGTTGGAGAAAGATTTGATTTCTCTAACAACAAAATGATGCAAGAACAATTAAACAGCAAAGTAATTAAGTGATTTCTTTGCGTTGAGAATTATTCTAATTGTAGCCGGCTTATATGTTCATATGAATATTAAATTTGTGATCACTATTACCGGCATTTACATAAAATCAAGCGTCTTCTAACAAACAATTAATTTTGCTTATAGAGTGACCCTTAAACGTATCTGTCAATTTTAACTTTGTATGTATTATTGTTGTGTCACAGTACCTTGATTTTCATGTATGACTGATATGATGAAGAAATATAAGACACACACAAACACACAAACAAACAACACCATGCATAATTACTTCCAATTAAATTTTCAGGAAATTTTGGAGGTCTGTAAAAATTTTACAATCCACATCGCATATAGATCAACTAGCTGAGTTTATCCGCGTATACTGCAAGCACAACATATTTCAATCAACAAGCCTGATTTAGTGATTTACTAATTAGATAAAAAGTAATTATTATAATTACACAAACTACCTAGGCCTAATTAATAAATCCAGGTAGGCTTCGTACTTTTGACTTATCCAAGCCCGACTTGGTGGCTGACCAAAGAACTGGACATGATATGAACTCCCTTTAGCAGGCGAAGTGCTGTGGTGTTTCTTGCTAGTTGGATGCTGGCAAATCATACTTGGCCAGAACGGATGCCCATCCAGTTTCGCCCATACAATGTCTCCACATTTGTAAGAAGTAAATCCATTTTGGGCGCTTACTGATAGAGGTGACGGGCTTTTGGAGTTGACTTTTGGCGAGCTGTTTTGATTTTTACCAGCTGTAGCCCCAACCTTTGGAGACTTTGTAAAATACGAGAACAAGGTAGCCATATTTACTTCCCCACTCTCGACCAAGTGGAAAACGTGATCAACAAGTGTCAAGTGATCATGTGCATTCTGAATTTGGCGGGAAATGGAGCCATGTTTGAGCCTCATTTCACCTGAAAACACATAATCCGATTAAATGATCCAATCTTGTTTTGTATTATTACTTGAGAAAGATAAATAAATTAAAAAATAGAAATTCCACTGTAAAAATAAACAATTAAAATAAAATAAAAGAGTTTCTTGATAATTACGTTGAAAATTTTCCAAGTCGAAGGGCTGAATAAAATTGAAAGATAATAATCTTGATCAAGATTAGATTAATCTGAATCCGATTCTGTGAAAGGAGACGAAAACATGGTAGCCATTGTGCCACGAATGTACCTGTTCCTTTAGTTTGTTGTTTTGTTGACAAGAAAATTTGTTTAGAAAGATCATGCACGAAGTGCTTGACTCAAGAGAGGCGTAATAAGAATATGAAACGCATAGAAAGTACTCTGAAGTCGACAGAGGATAAAAAACTGATGAACTTGGAAGAGAAAACAGTGGTAAATGGAGAAAATGGTTCGGATTCTTCGAAGGCAGCGAGATTCAAAAAATATGTCCCCATTTTGGGTACTCATGCGAATGTAACAATGTACGCTATGTGTTTCTGGATTCAAATTGGAGTTTTACCGGTATGGTATAGTAGTGTGTAAGCCTACAACTTTAAATTCCAAAGAATTTGGTTTATTTTTGTGGACGATTTCAGTCTCAAATGTTTCTCATCTTGTTGAGTTGTTCTTAACTTTTGATTTGTTAATTTTTGTGTAATGACATGTTATAGTGACAATTTAATGACTATATTAAGCTGAAATTAAGTGATTATTGGTAATTGTCTTTGTGCGTACCAATGCGGAGATCAATATAGACCTAGCAAGTACGGTTTTATACAGCAGGCATCTATATATATATTTCACAAGTGTCTGTCTGTCTGTTTGTTTGTTTGTCTGTTCAAAACCAGGCACCTGTCACTCATTAGCAAGTACGGATTTTCTGACGTTTGGGAAACAACACGGCTCTGGTTGTGCACGGTTTTCAAAACACACCGCGCAGCTCCAACGCTCAAGCCAGGTCAAAGTTGAACAATGCAAATTGGTGCAGAATCTAACGGAGCCGTTTTTCGAAAAGGTTTCGTTGGAGCCAAGCTATGTTTTCTGCAAGTTTGACGAGATTATCGTTGTGGAATGGGCACCATGAACTTGCCTTGCTTGCTTTTGCAAACCGTTGCGCTCGAATAGTTCGAAATTGGATAGTGTCAGTGGCCCAGACTGGAATCTTTGTATTTTGAGCGACGGAGAAAAACAATTATCAGAGTCTGAGCGGCTGCGGATTCAGCAGGCCAGACTTGCGCGGCGGAGATCTCCGCCTCGCAGTCCATAATTTCCAGTCAGGTCAGTGGCTAGCTCAAATCTCAGAACAATTTACAATCACGAAACAGATGACCCCTCCTCTCTTTTCAGCATCGTTATCATTGGTTGTAAACTCCAAGGCTCATTGTTGCTATCGATAAGACTCTTGCTTTTGCAGCAGTTGATTGGATCAATCTTTCCTGGAAACAAACGACCCCTCCCCCTTTTTAGCAATAGGTTTCTGAGTTTGTGATTGAATTAAGTGAACATAGACCCCTCCTCCCTTTTCCTGCGTTATCATTGCTTATGAACTCAGAGATCCATTGTTGTGATCCATGACGCAGTAGTTTTCATAGTATTTGATTGGATTTCCATTCTCGGAAACAAATGACCCCCTCCACCCTTCTAACAACAGATGCCTGAGTTTTTAATTGTCTGAAACTGAAGGAAAAAAGGCCCATTTCAGCCCATCTCAAGCTGCAAGATTCTAATATTCAAAAGTGGATTAAGGCTGAATCGCTCTGTGTCATGGGAGAGAACAATACCCTGCATTGCTGCATGTCAAATATCTCGCTTTGCTTTTGCAAAGCCGCAGCTTGCTACAACGCGTTTGCAGGTATCAAATGTGGCCTTCAAATATGAACCTCCAAAGCATTGATCGCCGCAGATCTGTTTTGCTTCATACCAGACATGCATACTTGTGAATTAGATGCAGGATTTTTCTTTTTAAAAAAACTTGAAGGAGAAAGCTTCATTTTTACAACATTTTTCCATACTCTCCACTGGGACTAAATATGAAGCCCCCAGCCGATTTTAAACCCCCTCCTGAAAATCCTGCATCCATCCCTGGCCAGAGCAAAATTTGGTGGACTGGTTTTATCATTCATGTATAACCTTAGCTGTGACCACCATATTTATCTTGATTTTTTCTTGTTTTCAGTATCTCTCGAAGCAGCTTAAAGCCGATGCTGTTATGTTTGGTTACCTTCAAACTACTTTCGCTATTGTCCAGCTCCTCGGAGGTCCCTTATATGGGCGTTTTGGTGATCTATTTGGTGGACGAGCTGCCTTGGCTTTGTCATTTTTAGCTGCTGCTGTGTCATACGGAATTTTGTCAATTGCATCTAATATACCTTTACTATTCTTATCACGTTTGCCATCCGTGGCTATGCATAGCATGCAAGGTGAGCCAACTACGTTTTTTGAATTTGACATTGTTTAATTGACAATGAAATTGTTAAATATTGCTAAAGGCTTTAAGAGAGGCTCTGCTCTATTTGTTTTGAATCCATCCTAGTTGACCATCATACAGTCAAACCTGTATTAGCAGTCACCTCTATAAAGCAGCTACCTGTGTATAAAGGCCACTATTCAAAACCACAAAATGACATTTGCTATAGTCTAAATCAACCTGGACAGAAAGGCCACCTGTCTATAAAGGTCATTTTCTTCAGGTCCCAGAGGTGACCATTATGGACAGGTTTCATTGTACCATGGAATGTTGAAGCTTCCGCTAGCCAATTATGTTGAGATTAAATGCTGACAAATTTCTTGACTGCTTTTACAATTTGCAACAATATCTTAGTTCACTGCTGCAAATAATTTAAACTTAAAATACAAAACAAATACGACACATTTCCTAAAGAGAATAACACATATCTCATTTGAATTTATTAAAGATTTATAAAGGATATCAAATGTATTGAAACAAACACTGATCAATTGCTTATGCAAAGATATCAGTCTACGTTCACACTCTTGTTCACACTGGTTCACACTACAGTTGTAAGTTCCCCACATTAAGACCGACAGGGGATATTCAGTAGCGTAATCCTCTCAAAACTTCAAAGTATATCCATACTATCATTGCAAGAACATGTTTGCTAGTAAACCTGAACTTTCCAGTGCGTCCATTGTGTTGGAGAGTGTATGTTTACACTAGACACTCTACAAAGCAACTCATAGTGGTTCGTCAAATGGAAGGCCGTCGTGTTACCAAATGGCCTGTACACGACGACGTAACGAGGCTCATTCGGCGGCAGATATATAAGGGAGATTGTTCGTGCATATTAACGAGGGTGCGTCTAGCTCAACGGTAGAGCAGTGGACCGGCAGTCCAAACGTCGCGAGTTCGACTCCCACGGCGCGCCACTTATTCTGTAATGAGCAATGTTGGTTTCCAACACATTGGCGGATGCAAATGATGAGTGATTACTTCCTTGTCTGTCTGAATCTCTAAGATCATGGTAAATCAGTTTGCTTAACTCATACATTAGAAGCAGTTTTAGAGACACATCTACAATCAACTCCGCCAATAACGGTGCACTGGGTACCGTCCAAATCGACACCTTTAGGGGGCGTCTTCCCCAATGTCAGCCCCCTACTCGTGACAGAAAACGCTCCCCTTGGTCGTTTTTATCTCAGCTGATAATTAATCGGTTATTGCAAATGTAGTGTAGTAAAGTATAAGTTTTTATTTTAAATAGCTAGAAAATTCCACATCTTTTCATAATTTTTTATTCCTGTACTGATCCACTCTTTATATGAAATAGTAGGCTTTATGAAACAGACCTAATGCTAAATATTTTTATCTTGTTTTAATGATGTGTTTCTTTTACATTGCATATTCTGATGTAAGCCTTTCCTGATCAATTTTCTTTGGTGATATTTTCAGGCTCACAGATGGTTATCACTGATCTGACCGACGATGATGGTAAATACAATACATTTCATTGTACGGTCAAACCTGTATTGGCGGCCACCTCTATAGAGCAGCCTCCTCGGTATAAAGGCCACTTATCATAATCCGAAAATTGTACTTTCTATAGAAATCAAGCTGGACAGAAAGGCCACCTGTTTATAAAGGTTATTTTTCCAGGTCCCAGAGGTGACGGTTATAGACAGGTTTCACTGTATAGTGTTTCATGTCACGTGATACTTTGTCTTCTTGTAATATGTTCCTGTCTACTGTTATATATATTGCCTCTGTGTTTAGTTGAAAGAATTTGTGTGTGTTCAATTAAGAGCCGTGTTGGATGGAGTGATTTGTGTCTACAAGCTATTGTGACCTTTTTGCATTGGCTGAGACGATTATCAAATTATCTGTTGTGATTAAGAGCTTCTGCGGAAGAAAAGATCAAGACGTGGAGATGTGGTTAGCAAACGTTGAGCTTGTGATGTGCCTTTAAGACTTGACGGACTTTCCAACATTACATTTGTGTGAATATAGGCCGGCTGTCTAAAGAATTGCTGTTTATCAGCAATTCCCGGTGTATGTCAAGTGCAGCTATTTGGCTGCGAAGCAGGGATTGCTTGGTGCATTGCCTGCAAAATCAATATGCTGCTAACGAGCAATTCCAAGGAATAAAGTTGAAAGCAGGCGAGGCAGTGGATGTTTACTTTGCCCAATAGAGGCGACTCTTTAATTTATTTGGTGCTGTCAGTGACGAACCTTTAAAATGTGCATTTGTGGTAGGGTTGCCAGAATCGACATCCCAACAACTGTGGACGTTAACAATTGTGGCAGCTATCCTTTGCAAGAGGTTGTGGAAAACGCCAAAATACTGATGACTAGACTATTAAACAATGCTTGTTTTATGGCTAACACTAAATTCTCCTGATGAACAGTCATTGCATTCGAACAAAGAGCATGGTAGGAATACTTATTCGCCTTTGGTTTGGTATAATTTGGCAGCTAATCGATGAGTATAACATCGAGTTTGACTTGAAATTAGTCAGATCTGAATGAAATCGTTCTGACTGCATAGTGCGTGTGTCAAAAGAGTGGTTGATCAAGTCTCCTAACATGTACTGCCACTTGTCAAAATTGTTTGCACAAAAATTTTGATCTTCAAGAAAAATTAATCTACTAAAATGACTAATTTCTATCACTATGCAATTAACCAAATTCGTCTACTGTGTATCAGTCGTGATGATCCATTGGAATTGTTGTTTTCTTAGAACGAATAGCAGAGCTTGGGCGGCTTGGCGTATCATATGGTATTGGAATGGTCATTGGCCCTGTTCTTGGTGGCGTTGTAACAGAAAAGTTTGGTGAGCATTCTGCTGCGTTTGTGGCATGCATCGGCTCCGTCATTAGTGTCTTCATGGCATTCTTACTCATTCCGGCTGACACGAAAGGGGAAAAGGTCCAGCAAGGTTCTCCTGTGAGATCAGGTGAGGAAGGACTCAATGTTCAAGTCTTTTCTGAATATGTTTCACCATATTCCAGTGCATATAACTCGCACGCTACATTAGTAGCATGAAGGTGAGGATGCATGGAAGTAAGAGGCTAACAGAATGCGTGTATATGTCGTATTCCATGTTTAACCCAAAATTTAAGACTTTTAAAATGCTACTTATACATGCTGAAATATGGTATACACTTGAACTAACTTTCATTGATGGTAAAACTAACATGCTAATTTTGGAATCAAAACCCAATATATTATTACAGTGTAACTCGGTTAATATCACACCCTCGGGAAAATCGTAAAACGTGATATTATCCGAGTCGTGATAATA
>OFHS01005656.1:0-11392 GCA_900245855.1 Calvadosia cruxmelitensis
CAGCTGAATGTACGTACGTGGTTTCCGAGAGGTCTGATGGGTCCCTCTCTTCAAACTTTATCCAAAGAACATGTACACTGCTACAATACACGACAGCAAGATACTCCAACGTACTTTGTTCCTCGACCAAGAACTGATCGGCAAAAGAAGAATTTTGCATTTATAGGTCCATCATTGCTTAATAAATGCAGCAACATAGCAAATCTACCTCCAAGCAAATTTAAATTATCCGTTTGGAACACCCTACTAGAGAACTAGTAAAGAAATTGTATATCTCCTACACAATTTACTCAATTTTACTTTTAGTATAAATTTGCCTCAAGAATCAGTTGTGTACATGTATCCGGATGTATCGATAATGCTAGAATCTGTAAATCCGTGGCTTGCCGCCCTGTGGATAGAACAAGACCACAATGCAACACGAGCTGTTTTCTAGACTTTTCATTCTTGTGAAACATTTTTTGATTCAGCTGAAGCAGAGTTGAAGAAAGTTATTTCTGCACGTGGTTGTTTTTCACAAGAACCATGCCGCGCTTGTACGTTGGAAGACTGCCGAACAGAGTGTCTGAAAGAGATATTGAGAAGTTCTTTAAAGGGTTTGGTCGGCTGAGGGAGATAAACCTGAAGAACGGCTACGGTTTTGTGGTGAGTTCGAAGCTAACCTTGTCTACGGTGTCGGTGCAAGGACTGCCGTGCTGTGCTGACACTGTTTCAACATTTTATCTACACTGGAAATGAAGAACTAAGCTCGTGTTACTTTCACGATACAACTTGCTAGTACTGTTACTCACCGTCGAAGTTTATTTGCTTACATTTAGGTAAGCCCTTCCTTTCTTGGGTTGTCGCTGAATTGAAATATTTGTTGACCTTCGTGTTTCAGGATTTCGAAGATCAACGAGACGCAGATGACGCTGCTTACGATTTGAACGGAAGAGAATTGATGGGCGATAGGTTCGTTTTGTAGGATTTGGATGTGATTTAGAGTCCTTTAGACCTTTTTCACGAGCTACCATCATGGGAAAAACCAGTGCATTGTGAGGCATGTTTAGTGCCTGAAGCAGCGAAGAAACTGAGTTTCTGACCCTTAATATTAACGGGAATTGCATTTTTTGAGGAAAGTAGCGCAGTTTGAAATCTGCATCAGTATCAAACCCAACTTTCTCCGTTTTCCGAAATCAGAGACATCAGCCTTCCCCATAATGCACTTGCTTTTTCCAGAATGGTAGCTTGTGAAAATGGTCTATTTGAAGGAAAGCCGTAGGCGCTGCGTTGGAAACTGTTTAAAGCAAGACAGCCAAGAATTGAGATGTTAATATACACAAACTTCTTGCAGAGCTTCATTGTAATGTGCATCGTGTCATCGACTCATCGTAGCTCCAAAATACTGGCCCAGGCATGTCAGCTTCAGTTTGTCACTCCAGGACTCGGTAACAGTTCAGAGTTTGAATAGTTTGAAAACCGAAAACAAACAGCCCTCAGTATTCCACCTCCTACTAGTTTTGAACAGCCTCAACATGCGCCAAATCACTCAAGCAAGCAAAATCTATCTGGATAGCGATCCCGAAACAGTTTACTCAACGTGATTTTACTGGATTGTTATCTTGATGGAGCGTAGCCGGATAGCAATCTACCGCCTGAGATGGATTAAGCGTATCCAAATCTCTATCCAGAAAGACTGTTTACATGACTCAAAATTTTTGGAATTGCTGTACAGATAGATCCTATCCGGATAGCAATCCCCTAAAATGCCGTTGTGTAAACAGGGTTTTAGGGTCACCAGACGATATGGGAGGTCTTACAACCCTAGTTGTTCTCAGTATTTATAATCAACGTTTTACCTCTTGTGTGCTTTGCCTGCATCTGTGCATTCATTTACATCTTATTTCCTATTTGAATTTAACCTTTATTCTGATTTACATTGCTATAAATAACTTTTTTATCAAGCCTGCATGTTTGGCTCAGCTAGTCCCACCTTGTGAGTTTTGTTTGTTTTTTCTTCTTCAAGGATAATCGTTGAACATGCCAAAGGAATCGAGAGAACTGCCAGCAATGGGTTTGGATTGAGTCGTAGTTCTGCAAAACCAAGAAGCCGGACATCTGATAGGTAAATTCAAGCAGAGAAAGTTTACTGTTATGCTGACTGCCAATAAATGTTGGTATGCTTTTAGCAGATTCATCTGTTATAAATTGTCAAGCCTTTAAAGAGTGTTATTTACAACTAGCTGAGTTGACTTGCATTTCTGCGAGCAAGAAGTGACGAGAGATTATCAACATTAGTGCCTATTTAGAAATTAAGCACTTGTTTGTGTTGTAGTATTGCAAATTGTGCTTTGATTCGCTTTTGCATACCACCTGAAACAATTGGCAGAGTGCATGAGTGGGAGCAGCAAACCGTGACATGTCAAACAGAAGAAAATTCCGTTAAGGCCGCAAGAGGCGCGAATACGAAAAAAATTTTCCTGTGACGTTGAATCGAGCACAACAGTGGACATTACAATAAGCCTAAAACCCGACCAGATGGCTGAAAAAGTAGATATTCCTGTCAATTCGGTTCCTGTTCGTTATCCATGGAGAGTGTGATTCGATAACAACGACATGCAGACACACACACACAAACTGTGTGGCTTTATATTAGAGATGCGGATAATTATTAAGAATTGCCATGCAGATTTTGCTCTTTAAATTTCAAATGGATTGAAGTAATAGCCATGATATGAACAATGTCAGTAGACCCCAGATCTAGGCAAATTTGCACGTCCACGTCTTACAGAGATTTCAGGTGTGCAGAGGCTGGAGATTTTCCGTTGCAAGGTGTGGACAGACACAGAAAAAACAAAGCTTACACCTAAGGTGAACCTATATCCCGATAGTGAGCAGCAAATGTCACTTTTGTTGTAGGCCTACAGCCAAATCTCAAGCGGGACAAATTCTGCAGTTTAACCAATCTCAGTTGTGCATTTGCCATGCTCTGCAGTCTGGAGTAGATCTTCAAGCAGTGCAGCTTAGAATCTGGAGTAGATCTTCAAAAATTTACAATCAAACTATAAAGTCTATAGTGATAATAAATAGGCATAACTATTGATATGTGGCAAGAATCGATCATCAGTGGTTGTGTTTCTAACTGCAGTGTCATCAGTCAGTTGTTCAAGCTTCCATTGTCTTCTTTCTTGTAGATATGGCCCTCCATTAAAAACCCACTACCGTTTGAGCGTAGAAAACCTTTCCACCCGAGTCAGCTGGCAGGTGAGAACAATAGAACTTCCTATAAGAAATCCTAAAAGTATTATTTTTAGGCAGATATAAATTAAATGTAGAAACAGTTTGCTCTTTGCAACGATTTACATAATTGATATCAGCAGTTTACATTTTACTTATTGGATATCACTATATGGCATTATTCGTATTTAATATTTACCAGCAATGTCATAGAGGTTTTCTCCGTGCTATTGGCGGCCTTTTGTTGCTTGGTAAATGCTAGTTGTGCACCTACCTATTTACTGCCACAGTATAAACAATGCTGTTGTATTTATGTCACAATCACGTAGGAGACACTTTCAAGATGTTGAATGATGTTGATTGTGATAACCAGTTCTTTATTTATTCGCTTTGGTCGACAGATATTTTTGTTTGCCCGTAATCTCAGTCTCCCCTGACGCAATAATGCTGTCTACTCAAATTCACATTGCTTTTAGATTTTGGAGCAGCTGTGATGATGATCACAATGATGATAAGATGTCTTGATGATCTTCTGCACAGCGATGATGACAGGCCCCACTACTAGAAGCCACGTTGTAGATGACTTATCATGACGATGAGGGCAATGCTGTGCGCACAAATTATGATGTCACATCTCCACTCATTAACACACATGGGAAATACCTGCTTGATGTTACCAGTGATGATGGAGTGACAAGCTCATTGTATTGATGTTGAGATGACAGCGCGACTTACAATTGCCCGCTTTCTTGATGATGGTGTTCAATAGAAGAACAACCAACTGTGATTTCAATGCGACCATTTGTGGTAATGCACCTTGCCCTTGTTCTACAGCAACCCAGCTTGACGTGATGGTTTGGCCATACGGCTCTCTCCTTTCACACTAAATCACGTCGTTTATAATATCTTCTGTCATTCAACTCGCAAAGGTTCGTTCGTGACAGTTGGCACATACGTCTGATTGCAGGATCTAAAGGACTACTGCCGTCAAGCAGGAGAAGTCACTTATGCCGATGCTCACAAGGATCGTAAACGTGAAGCGTGAGTATAGAACTTGCATGGATCACTCAAAGTTACAATACTTGAGATGTCTGATGTTATTGTAACACCTACATGAATTTTGTCTTACAGGGTGGTGTGCTTTGCTACAAAGGAGGACATGAAGAATGTTATTCGTAAACTTGAGGGGACAGAATTGAATGGCCGGAAAATCCACTTTGTGGAGGTACATTTGCTCTTACTGACAACTGGATGGTTTGGTGATGGCCAGTAGTGATGAAGCAGGATGATTGTTTTGACATTGTTGCTGTTATTTGTCTCGTTTATAGGAGAGACGTTCTCGCTCAAACAGCAGGTTTGTGACATTGTCTTGCATATTTG
The DNA here is from genome assembly GCA_900245855.1 of Calvadosia cruxmelitensis. Taxonomy (NCBI): domain Eukaryota; kingdom Metazoa; phylum Cnidaria; class Staurozoa; order Stauromedusae; family Kishinouyeidae; genus Calvadosia; species Calvadosia cruxmelitensis. Next base: position 4,597 of record OFHS01005656.1, read on the forward strand.
TCTAGCATCATATTTTATGATTGAGTGTGTTTTGACATTAAATTGATTTTTCTCAGGTCACCTCCTCCACGACGCAAGAGGTCGCGGTCTGCATCTAGATCTCGTTCTCTCTCTCGCTCACGTTCACCCAGGCATTCAAGATCTCGCTCACGATCCAGGTCCAGATCACCCGCAAAGCGCTCTAGAAGAAGATCATCTCACTCCAGGTCACGATCGGTCTCAAGATCTCGTTCCCGCTCGAAATCAAGAACACCATCACGATCCAGATCACGGTCTGCTCCTCGATCTGATAGATCAAGGTCTGCTTCGCAACAAGGCGACAGAGGAGAGAAGGAAGAGGCTCCTGGTGGGGGCAGTCCAGGAGGAGACGGCAAATGAGTAACCAGTTGCAGTCACCTTTGAGCTGCTGTGAACTTAACCACTGAACATGTACGATAGAAATACACAACCTCCAAATTTTACATAGCAACCATGTGGAGGCATTTTGATGTTGTCATAATTATAACTCTGGGTTTATTAGTTCATCCCAGACTGTGTTTATAACCAATGAAGCTACTGTACTGTTGGCATGTCAGTAACAAAAGAAAACAATTCCACAAATGGCAGCACCAGTGATTTATTAATAGTCTCTTCTCAATCTGCATTCATCTGTGACTTGATTTAAATGAGTGAGTAGTAGCTGGGGCAGTTGAAATTATGCAAATTCCGAATAATTGCGAGATTAATAATGAAACAAAATTATTACTGAATAAACATTGCTGAGAAGCAGTAGTAATGTTTTTTCAATGACAATTCATGTTACAAACCACAAAAAACTTACTTCAGTTTTACAAATGCACATAGGCTATCTAATACAAAATCAAGCAGCTAAATGACTCCTTTAGTATCCTCCTTATGAGTTTCATCGCTGCGTGTAGAAGTTTCTCTCCGGGACATACTTCAAGGGAAGTGCACGATCTCTGCCCCTGAAACAACAAGATCAGGCAGACTCATTAATTACTAGGATAACGTCCCCATATTGAATACAGTCAAACCTTTATTAGCGGCCACCTGTGTATAAAGACCACTCTTCATAACCCCAACGTGACAAATTCTATAGAAATCAACCTGGACATAAAGGCCACCTTTCTATAAAGTCGTTTTTCTCTGGTCCCAGAAGTGACAGTAAAAGACAGGTTGCACTGTATCGTTATCCTCATTGGCTTTGTTGTGTCACTTTTTCAAATACACAGGAGGGGAGATAATTTGAGGAAGTGCAGCAAATCAAGGTGGAAATCTGACAACGGTAGCCTAATTGTCAAAGATAAACACACAAATAACTGCCTACACTCAGCCTTGCATTAGCTAATCAATACATCAACTCTTGAGAAAACTGCCTCCTCTCAAAAGCCACAATTTGTGCATAGGGACTCGGCAGGTATGTGGGATGTAGGGTTACCAGACCACAGGGGAAAAATACGGAACATTTTCAAAATCACGTAGAAATGTCTAACAAAATCAACCAAATTTGCCGCATAGCATATAAATATGGAATGATTCTGGGAAACACGGGACGTCTGGCAACCCTAGTGGGATGGTCGCTGCATAGCCACCATGAGCATTCACCTCTGAGGTTGTGGATTCGAATGACATTGTGGCATGTCAAAGAGGTCTTTCCAGATTATCTTGCCGACACCCTGCGAGGATTTCCCCAGAGCATTTTAGCTTTCCTCGTGCTCTCAAATACCAGCATTATGTATCATGATTATATGAACTCACCCCAGTGAGAGAAAGTACAAAAACTTTCCTGGAAGTGAATAAATAATAACAAAACAATGTTAAATGCAGATAAGAGTATTACCTAGCAGGTCTTGTAAACAAACGATGTCTTCCAAACTTCTCTTCGTCTGTTACTTCACAGAAGACATCAAGGCATACCTAAAACAAAAATTCAAGAGAGAAGCAGCTCAAGGAACAACATATCCTGTTGATATTTACAAGATAATTCAATCCGGCTGATGCTGTCTAGAATCATAGTGGGATTAATTTGATTTAAGACACATCGAATCAAGGTGATATGGATATATTTAGAGATTAAAATGAGGAAAAATTATCGCAAGCTAAAAAGGTGATCCACAGCTGTGTAATCTCTTTTCCGTAGCTATTTAAGTTCAGTTCCGCAGCTAAAAAGTTTCTTTCCGCAGCTAATCGATTGGGTGCTGCATCTGGTTTCACAAGCACACCAATCGCTTGCTCCAACAATAAATCCATGATAAATGAGAATAACTATACCTAGGAAAGTCCAGAAACGTTTGATTTAACTCCATAAGTAATGGGGCCATCTGTTGCAAGCCTATGTTTGAAATAGGCTATCTAATTGTCAACAAACAATTACAGATAGCGACAGTCTGAAGAACACAGCTGCTAAATGGTTAGTCCTATGATTCAGCACTGATGATATCATGAATTAAAACCTGTCTATAATGGTCACCTCTGGGACCTGAGAAAAATGACCTTATAGAAAGGTGGCCTTGCTTTCCAGGTTGACTTCTATTGAAAGTGTCATTTTGAGGTTATGAAGATTGGCCTTTATAGGCCTACACAGGCGGCTGCTCTATAGAGGTGGCCGCTAATACAGGTTTGACTTGACTGTACAGAGATAGTTAATTGGGTTTCTACAACTTAACTTTTAGTTTCTGTGTTTTAGTATCATTAGTTCTAACTATGCACTACTAGCTGCATTCAGATGTTGTTTCAAAATCAACACATTTGCTTCAAAGAAAGGCTTCAAGATAATGTCGATGTCAGTAGGCATAGGCCATAGGGTCTAACCCTAAAACATCTATTCCACTGATAGTCACAATTGACAATTTCGTTTACCTGTAGTCTTCGCAACATGTTTGGAAGCAGCAGCTCGGGTTTATCTGCCTCGAGAAATTCCTGATAGAAGATGTTGACTTCATTCTCGATTTCCTAAAAAGCACAATACCCTCACAGTAAAAATCGTGAAAATGATCAGAAGACTGAAAATGAAACATGCTGTTCATGTTTCCCAGTTACCTGACATGCAGTTGTGCGGATGACGTTGTCGCCACGTATTAACTGGATCGAGAACAACGGCGCGGTTTTAGGGTAGTCGACGTGAATAGCTACTGCAGTAGATAGTGACACTGCAAAAATAAAATCAAGGCATATTCACTGGTGATTCTAGTGACGTGTCAAGTTACCACAAGATATGGAAATGTATACAAAGAATGTATTACAAAGGAAATACCTACCGTGAAACCTGAAAAGTGTATCTTAGTGGAACCTGTATTGAGTGGGTTACAAAGGCATAAAGGGAAATGACTACTGTACTATTTCCTGTATGCTGGCCATTTCTCTTGCTGTCTCGCAAAAGGGTCTCAATCTACGCAACCTCTTACAAAATGAATGATCGCAAGTGACAAGTCTTGTAATTTTCCTAATTTAAAGTACAGGGCAGTTAAGCCTGTCATAAGCCACCACCCGAGGGACCAACAATGAAAAATGATATTTTGACAACAGAGATCGCACATTTGAGTTATATTTAGTATCCAATAGCATTCATTTTCTTCTGCATACTGCATAGACAATACAGTCAAACCTGTATTAGCCATCACCTCTATAGAGCAGCCACCTTCGTATAAAGGCCACTCTCCATAATCGCAAAATGACACTTTCTATAGAAATCAACCTGGACAGAAAGGCCATCTGCCTATAAACGTCATTTTCTTCAGGTCCCAAAGGTGGCTGTTATAGAAAGGTTTCACTGTAGTGGATAAATACCTGTGATCTGTCCATTCACTTCCTTAACACAAGTAAATTTCATTGTTTGAGCCTTAAAGGGTTCACTTGATGCCTTGACGGTGGTACCTTAAGACCAGGTATGTAGTCTCTTAAGACAGGTAGGCTCTAAGGCAAGTTGGACAGCAGGTTGGTACGACTGAAACATCGCAAAAGTACAAAATTTGATCATTGCAAATCTTACCGTCATCTCTTGTGAACTTTGCAGAATAAAACATATCCGTGCTCTTTATCATATTTCTTTCCACCAGATGTGATGTAAATGTCAAAGAAATAAAATCTTCATAAGGGATAGCTCTCCACAACGTCAGACTATTGTAAAGTTTACCAGGAAAGAGCGGCAAAGTGGAAGCACATTCCATAATAGTCAATGTTTCTGAAAACAAATACAGTAAGACAGTAGAATAGACGCTGCTTAGCCAAACCGCAGTAAATAAAACCAAACATTTCTGTCCTTAAATTTTCCCCCATGCTTTCTATCATCTACAGTCAAACCTGTATTAGCCGCCACCTCCATAGAGCAGCCACCTGTCTACAAAGGCCATTCTTCATAACCCTAAAATGACACTTTCTATAGAACTCAACCTGGAAAGAAAGGCCACCTTGCTATAAAGATAATTTTCCTTAGATCCCAAAGGTGACCATTATAGACAGGTTTCACTGTTGTAAAACTTTGTTCAGTCCAACCAGCCGCTTAATGAAACCAACCTAGGGCGATCCCAATATAGCAGTAGTAGTATGTGAAGTATTCTTGCCGCCAAGGGCAAGGTAAGTTATCATCATTTTCTGCTCAGCGCTCTTCACAAGTTCCAATTCTGGGTCCCAATATGATTTTATTAAGCAGAATGGAAGGAGAAAACACATAATCTTTCGAATGAAATTAAGCTAATCTAGATCTCGACCGCAACATCATACTTTGACAAATGAGCAAAGACTAGCAAAAGAATTTTCAAAATTTCAAGATTTTCGAAATGCCATAACTAGAATGTGCCACATTGAAAAAGAAGATTGGTAGCATATTTAATGTTCCAGTAGAATGTAAAACCGTCATACATAGCTGAAATAATATTCTTTATATATATTGTTCTACTACGGCCCCCGTAGACTACGGGGAATGACTGAGTCAGTTAGAGAGAACTTAGTGCAAAATACTAACCCAGTGAAGCTAATTGCTTCTGAAGCTCAATGCGGGCTTGAACTCGAGATCGTAAAGCTTTAGTAACGGATTCAATGTGCTGATGACTCAAGGCGAACTGTGTTTCGTGGATCTGAGGCAAAACAAGAGCACATGATGATCAGAAACAAAGATTTTATGGCACAATCAGTCAGAGAAGAGACCAAACAAAAAATTGAAACTGCGGTGTCACTGTCAAGAGTAACTACCTAATTGTGTAAATAATTCATTGATAATTAATAAGTAATTCGACTAATTACTAATCATTGTGTGATTAAAAAAGTAGGATTGGAGTTGGCAATATGTAGCGTTTGTGTAGTATGTTGCCTAAAATAGTTTAATGATGTAATGTGATGTCATCGATTGTAAATAAAACCCCGTTGTTATCACTTTATACTTTTGCTGAGATTGTAAATTTCTATTGATTGTATTTGTGTTTTCAGTTTAATATATATATTGCTCGGTTGATTCTTGAGATTATATTTGACTATAGACCAAGAACACTGCCTGTTACTTGGGTCTGATCTGTGTGTTTTACGCCAGTTTGTTCATGAAATCAAAGAACACATAACAGCAGGAAAGTTAGTATTCCGGACAAGGCGTCATGTCAAAACTGTGAACAAGGATTGCCAAAGAACAGAAGCAAAATCTGGAGTTAAATAGATCCAATATGTCTGGTAAGAATGTTGAATAATCCAATAGCCTGAAAGATTTTCCTGAGCAGCTGAGATCACATCGCTAAATAGTAGAAGCAGAACGTTAAATTGAATCTTGCCCAGTGCTGCAAATCGGAAGAACTATGTAATTACAGAAGCAAGAGATCAAGGTAGGAAAATTCAGATGCAGCAGCTGAAACAATACAGGATATAGAAAATAAAGTCCAGGGAATTCTTATGTACAAAAGAAATCATGTTTTTTAGAATGAATATGAAAGCCACCTGGGGCAGAGCCATCCACTCCAATTAATTTACTATTACCACAACTGTGTGGACATCCTTGATGATGCTTCTATCGTTTGCCGCCAGTTCACGACTGGGCTGCACCACAAAAAGTAGTTACTTCTTCCAAGTGTAGTTCTTCTAAGTTATGTGTTACTATGCAAGGTTTGACCAAAGAGCAGCCTGGCTCTAGCAAAAATAAGGAGAATAAAAAGAGAGAGGGTTCATGTGATGTATTTAGCCCATTTCAAGGCAGATCAATAATACAAAATAATATGTCAATAACATGTGACTTTTTGTTTACAATAATAGTAATCTAGTAACTTTGTTTATATTCGTCGCTGTGTTGTCTACTCGTCGTATCCTGTCCTTCGTCCACTGTTCGCCGTGATTGGTCTCAGTGGAATCGTTTACACGTCGCCTATTGTTCCTGTCGCCTCATCAAAAGTATAAAGTCACCGTGTGCAAGTCCTTGGTCTTCATTCGTCGCTGTGTTGTCCACTCGTCATATCCTGTCCTTCGTCCGCTGTTCGTCGTGATTGGTCTCTGTGGAATCATTTACACGTCGTCTATTGTTCCTGTCGCCTCGTCAAAAGTACCGTGTGCAAGTCCTTGGTCTTCAATCGTCGTATCCTGTTTATTGTTTTCTATGGACTATTGTGTTGTTGTAATGATTTCCTTCTTCTTGTCGATTTTAAATCCATTTCATGTTAACATGCTTATACAGCATGTAACTTTCCCCTGTTTATTATGTCTGTGCCCCATGAAAAAAAGCCAATGGCTTATTGGGTATCACAATAAATGATGATAATGAAGAATAAAATGAGAGTCTGTAAGGAGTTTCTAGAAGGACAATGTGTTGAAGGCAGTCTTGCCCGTG
>OFHS01005657.1:0-11390 GCA_900245855.1 Calvadosia cruxmelitensis
AAAATTGCAAGCGAGTCATTGCTACAAGAACTATTCACCCGCGTTGTCGCGTTGTCAAAACGGACAACGGAAGGCTTGAAGGCGAACTGTGGCATCATTTGTTAGTTTGCTAAGTAAAAGCAGGCAAATTCCAAACAATCGAATGAGCGGGGAAATCTTCTTTGGAACAGTCGATGTGTCAAGACGACGGCATGACCAAATGATGCATGATAGAATCAGATAATGACATTATGACCGTATGAGTAGAATGGGAGTACATCCCTACAGAAATCACGGAAGGAGTGACTCCATCGGATTCCAAACTTGCATGATTCATCTGAATGTCTATTCTGCGCAGTTTGCATTTGCCCTCCAACAAATGAAACCGAGACGCAGCTAGAGTGACTTATGTAATTTATTGTAATTTATCTCGTTTTGGTCCGTGGCATCGTAGGATATAATATGACAATTAATCCTTCCGCTTTTGGTATTATGGGTAACTGAGAGAGGCAATGGGCGCCACTAAAGAACCACAAGTACTGTATGACCATGCTATAATTATGGTGGAATGATTAGTATATTCATTACAGTGCCCATCGCTTACAATAGTACAGGTATATGCACTTGTGCAGATTAGATAATACGAAAAACATTTACAATACAAACTTCCAGTAAATCCCAACTTACTAATACATTTCATTTTAAAGTAGCATATTGTATGCAAAGCCGCTTCAAATGATTATACTGCTGTGAGTGATGTGCATTGCATCATTGTAATTCGTAATCGAAAGAGCATCCAATTCTAGGTAGCCTGCGTGCAGACTCACAGATTTGTTCCTCGGGTAATCTGTGAAATCTGTGAGTCTGTGAGTACATCTGTGAGTCTGCACGCAGGCTACATTCTAGGCTGCAATCTCTAGCGACAGCCCTTGGTGCCAGCCCCCACACTGAGTCCACAGCAGTGCGGGGGGCATTACGCAATGCTCCCTGTGTGTATTCTTCCAACAATGCCTTGCGGTCTAAACGGCGCCATCTTTCGTGAACTGGCTTTCTTGTTGTCTGTGCAACCAACTTCTTCTTGACTTGCTCCGCGAAAGAGGAATCTCATCAACGTGACATTTTAGTGAAGATTTCTCACTTACATAGAACAAAGGAAAGGAGTTTTGGTTTATGGTGGACTGATGTGGCGGTATCTCTTATTGTCACTTTTATAGCTTTATACAAGCGTTTATCATTATTTTATTGCTGAGCGTGAGCAGGCCATTTACACTCATCTCCACTTCCACTGGTTATGGGAGATTGTAGCGACCTCGACAGGTAAATATTGTTTGAATTGGTATTGCATACATCATCTTTTAGTATACATCGTTTATAGAGTATTGTTTTTTTTAGACAAATCGAGCAGTTGCGTCGTTGTGAAATCATCGAGGAAAGAGAAGTTAGTGCCCTCTGTGCAAAAGCAAGGTCGGTTTCAAATTTCCTCTTATCTGCTATTTCGTCACTCAGTTGAAGAAGTTCATTTAGTGATAGAAAATAGGCTCTTCTGGTGTTTGCTTCGGATCTGTGCCTAGTTAATATGGTCCAGATTAACTTGCCTGACTTTCTAGGGAGATTCTAGTGGAAGAAAGCAATGTTCAAAGAGTGGATTCTCCTGTGACGGTATGATTGTGTCTTGAAAATTACCCAATTCTGCTCACGTGAATGAAATATAAGTGCTAGGGTTGTAGTCGAGATTTCCGCTTTAAACGGATTGTGCAAACACATCATTTTGATGTAATGGATTCATTTGTAGTCCTGCTACTAACCTGTCATCAGGGTTATGAATGAGGAACCGATGTTCATCTATGCTGGAAAGTGAAAAGCCTAAACAAATTTCTAGGACCCCCAACTTTCACTGTGTCCATGCAACAGTATCAAGTGCTCGCATCTCACATTGCACCTCTTATTATACGGTCAATCGTATGGTTGAACAGGATCAGTGCCTTACTGAAAAATTCATTTTTCGTACACCAAAGAGCAATTCGGGAGGAATGCATGACATGTCATCATTTGGGAAATTTCACCACATTTCCCTTAATGCGTGACCAATGCGAGAAGAGTGAATTATCAATATTTTGGGAATTTATAGTTCAATGCACATGTTATTGATGTTTTTGCTGCCGCATACACTTTCAAATCTTTGTGATGGAATCATCTTTTGGGTTATAAGAATGATGTCAGTGGGTGACATCTGATTTCCTGATCTCAAATGTACTGGGGATTGTTCACACTAGTCATATTCTGTTTTGCCAGCACTGTATTTCTGTAGTTTGTGCCATTTGAATTACAAATATTTATGCAAGTTACACTCTGCAGTATGACAAATCTATGATAATGGAATTGAAATGTTGAATGCTTTATCATTTCGTTTGCTGTTGATTTATTCTGCTTCTTAGGTTTGTGGTGACATTCATGGACAGTTTTATGATTTGAAGGAGCTGTTCCAGGTCAGACAATGCTGCTTCGAAGGTGGTCATGATTCATACTCTGATGCCACCTGCATTACAAATTCATCATTAATCCTGTCGTTGCTTGTTGCAGGTTGGAGGGGATGTTCCTGACACAAACTATTTATTTCTTGGTGACTTTGTGGATCGAGGATTTTACAGTGTTGAAACATTCTTACTGCTGTTAGCCTTGAAGGTAGGTGGAACGTCATTGAGACATTGACTGTATATGCACAGTCACACAAACACATTGTTTCATCATTAGGTTTAGGCTAATTACAAAGACAGACGTTTGAATGAATACAAGTGGCACAATGAGGCAGTGTTGCATTCAGCGTTACGAGGCAGCTCATTTGGTTGTCTGTCTATTTATAGTATATTGTTCTAATGCCCTTCAGGAGAGTTGTTGCATTGAATAACAAAAACGAATGCCACACTGGTGTAGAAAAATCAAGCACTGAAATGAGCTAGTGTTGACGAGTAGGCCATAGTGTATTGTAGTCGTTATTGAGCTGTCATTATTGAGCTGTATGACACGTGAAAACCATAGTGATTATATTTGCCGTTGGCATTACGCTATTTCAATCACATCTGCTGTTTTCCCATATGTGTTTTAGTTAGAATGCAAAGAGCTGGAGGGTGGGCAACAACGCATTGATTGTTGAATTAGTCACAATTCATATTTCAACTGTGGGATTAATCACACTAAGGAGTGGTTTTGGCAGATACTACAGTCAACTCCGCCAATAACAGTTTGCTGGGGACCGTCCAAATTTAGCAGTTATTGGCGAAATCCGGTATATAGGCAAAACAATGAGAATGACGTAATCCTTTGTCTTACTATAACAAATAGCAGCAGAAATCAGGTAACACATTACATATAATTATTGGGCAATTGTTAGTTACGATTGAAATACGAAATAATGGTTGTCTGTCGGAGAGACGAATGAGCCATGGACTTAATTTCGTGCTGTAATGCTGTCAGCTTCATTCCGCGGCTTTCTGCATCTGAAGCATGGCTGTCCATGTACAGGGAGATGACAGAATACGCATTCATGACCTTGAAACTGAATCAATATAGTGCAGACCGATTTGGAGGAACTCAAAAACCGATAATTGCAAATTATTTGTCGTCTGGGGCCAGAATAAAGAACAAAATAGACGAAAATCCGTTATTGGCGACACCGGTATTGGCGGATATATTTAGCAAAAGCAGACCGTAACCATCATTGGGACTTCAAAAATTCACCGCTATTGATGAAATTCCGGTAATGGCAGAACTGTTGTTGGCGGAGTTGACTGTATTGATATGTTTGAATGTAAATTGAGTTAAAATGAGGCACTATATTTGTAGTATTCTGGTCTGATCCAAATAACATCTGTGGGATTCAAGGACCAAGTAGAGATCTAGTGCCCAATCACCACAATTCCTTCCAACGTAGTTTGATCTAGTTTTTTTATAATTATTGACATCCTGCAGATGTTGATTGACAAAGAATGTATTTACAGGTAAATGAAAATAATTTGCCCATATTTAAAAAAAATTCTATCCGTTGGAAAAACTTCCAAGTGAAGAGATAAAAGCTGTTTACAAATTTGCTTCGGCACAAAAAAAAAGAATTTACCAACCGTGTTCTTTGCTCATATCAGAAGGATTGAACTGACATAAAGAAAGCCAGTTACTAAAGCGTTGATATAAATGAAAATGATAATGTAATGTAAATTCATTGATACTTTACCTTGCCAAAGTAGAATGGACCACATCTGTCAAACAGTAACTTTTGTTTTATCAAAATCGTTATCCTGTTTTCAAAAATAGTCTATCATTGTTGTTGATTGTTGATTTGACGCTTTCTGTGCCTCGAACGGAAGAGAGGTTCATGCGTCTCAGTTTAGTCATTTTATCAGGCCTGACCAATAGGCGACGATCTGACGCTGCATCAGCGAGGTCGCAGGGGCTCAGCCCAAATGAATAGAAGTCCATCTCAAGCTGCTTCGCCCTTGTGAGTCAGAGGCGGCCACTGTGTTGACGAGGTCTATCATTGGCACCCAGTGAAGCACATTTAGCTAAATTTCCATTTTGCCAACTAATTGTGCTTATCAGAAATCTAGAATCTTGAAAGTGGGATGGACGTATTTCAGGGCTTATGCTCCACGGAGGCATCACAGATCTCATAGACACTGTAGCAAATCAATAGGCTTGGGCAGTTTATGACAAGATGCACTTCCATTATCCAGGCGTTTCTTGGTGGTAAATGATGATGGATTATGATCATGTGATGTTAGGTGCGATATCCAGATCGAATAACCCTCATCAGAGGCAACCATGAAAGCCGACAGATAACACAGGTTGGTTTTGCTACTATAGATTTCTACTTGGATATTGGTGTGCAATCAGCTTTGGAACAGTGATCAAATGGTTTTGTTTCGCAGGTCTATGGCTTCTACGATGAGTGCTTACGGAAATACGGCACGGCAACAGTATGGAAGTGCTGCACAGAGGTCTTTGACTATCTCAGTCTTTCAGCCATCATTGACGACAGGGTAGGAAGCATGTCCATATGACAGAAGGATGCTAGTCAATCAACATAACGTGCACGTGATTTTAGAAGGCAGAATGGTAGAGTGAATACATTGCTTGATTGACCTTTTCAGACATTCTGCGTTCACGGTGGTCTGTCACCTTCAATAACAACTCTTGATCAGGTACCTTGTTGAACGCAGGCATTGTTTCATTTCTCAGCTTAATTGTTATAGTTGTGGTGATTAACGTTTATGTTGTTTGAACGATTAGTTATGATCTGCTGCATCATTTTTTGTCTTGGCAGATTCGAACAATCGATAGGAAACAAGAAGTACCCCACGATGGACCAATGTGTGACTTACTTTGGTCAGATCCAGATGGTAACACTATCATAGTAGCTTGTTGTTGTCTTTGATTTATTTGCTTTGGTCAACATTGCTATTTGCGACTTCTCATTACTAAATTCATTCTTACCTGCAGATACGACTGATTGGGGCGTGAGTCCACGCGGTGCTGGATATCTATTTGGCAGTGATGTTGTTGCTCAGGTAGGTTTAGTTCAAATGGCGCCGCTTCCTTGCTCGTCGGTATACGTCACACCAAACTGACCCATATTATGATAGCATCTGCCATCCATGGGCCATGATGTTCACACATTCCTTTAATCACCAACCAGCAGAGGACAATTTCCTGCAATAGATGATCTTGTTGGCATTTGAAATTTAGAGCTAGGATTAATGTCACTTCAGCAAATCATTGTACTTTCGAACAGTGGACTGACTTTTGTGGTTTAATGCTAACGGATAAGTGTCGTTGCAGTACTGTGACTATTTTGGTCGCTTATAACACTTGATTGGTTTCCTGATGACTCCCATTGTAGTCTTGCCCTGGCATTATAGTTGATTCTTTTAGTTAAGTGGTATTGTCTCTCTTATGTGTTTGCAGTTCAATCAAACAAACAGCCTGGACATGATATGCCGCGCTCACCAGCTTGTCATGGAAGGATACAAATGGCATTTCAACGAGACCGTGTTGACTGTGTGGTCGGCACCAAACTACTGTTACAGGTGCGGCAATGTTGCTGCCATTCTCGAATTAGACGAACACCAGGCAAAGAATTTCACAATTTTCGAAGCAGCACCTCAGGTTGGTTTTTGCCTCCTGTTGATTCCATTTGATTGTCTTGGCTGGTGAAGGTATGTTGTCTTGCTGTCTGTCATTGTAATGTCTTGATGGTCATCGCTTGGTAGGAAGTGCGCGGCATCCCAATGAAGACGCCTCAGCCGGATTACTTCCTATGACAATGTCGGATTGCTGAAACTACCGCCCCTGTCACTTGCGTTCTAATTAAGACCACGCGGAAGGACGGAAGACGACCAGTCTATGGCTTGCTGCTGTTGAATGCTTTGCTCATTGTAATTCGTCAATGCAAAGCTATGCACCCGTTGGGCGCATTCAACTCGACTGGTTTCTAGATTCACCTTTTAAATATGTTAGCTAGAGAAAGACTAATTTTAAAGAATAAAAGTATGGAGATGTCCATCCATCTGTCGCCTTGATAATATTGCTTTGAGCCCAGTGTGGTCTTATAATTACTGCTCACATTCAAACACACACAATGGTTTGATAGATAACTCAATCCCAACTGGGCAAATTTCAAAGCAAACAAATTGACAAATATTATCTAAACGAACGCTATCACAATGATAACTGTCACTTGTAATGACCCGTGGGTTGATACAAACTACAATAAATAGTATGCGCTGCCATGCAAGGGACAGCTGCTGTTAGCACATTCAGTCTGCACGTGCATGTGTGCTAAAGTACGAGTTCCTTGCAAATGAGGAACAATTCAAAACAAATTAGCCATGTCTAGGTCGTCGGTGAGTGTGACGACGTGTAGGTCTTTGCCATGGTCGCATGAGCTCAAGTCATCGCACCTGTAGGCGTAAAAGACGCGCTTGATCTTATCCCATCTGATGTCCAACTTATGGGAGTGGCCGTCCTGTCCCCCTCCCTGGGTCATCTTGACCATCCCGTGACCCCCCTTCATCTGGGCGTACTCCGCTCCTGCCAATTTGATGAGGTGCGTGTGTCTGTCGTCGCCTTCAACGTACGTCATCTCCAAGTAAACAGGATGGATGTTCTCAATTGTCTGATCGAATTTGAGATAGGCGAAGTGTTTGTGTAATACGCAGTTGCGAAGGGCGTTGAGCTCCTTCCACACAGTGCTGCCCTCCCCGTGTACGGGCATGATGGGATATCGCAGCCTCATCTGCCCTACGCCTCGTATTGACGGAGTGATGATCCTCGTTCCGGAAGAGCGCACTTTGATGGACTGCCCGCCGGGGTTGAGGACACAGACTGTCCACCGTCCACTGTCCGCGGCGTCTTTCTCGTGTTCGTATGTGTCATCATAGAACTCAGGAGGCGTGTGGTAGTACATGTAGCTGTTGGTTCCCAGCAGGGCCTTACTCGAGTCAGTGCAAGATCCCCATCTACCACCAGCCGTCGCCGTGTCGCCAGCACCCCCGTCGCCATATTCACCTTTGTACTCCAAACCGAGTGGATTCCACTGAAGCAATGGTGTCAAATAGACCACTTCCAGGGGGATAGCATATGACCACTTCTCGCTGCGACTATAGCAGTCGTTGTGATTCCACGCCTTGCACGACGTGTAGTGGGCGTCGGCCACTCGCTCTTGAGTCGTGCGCGCTGCGAACATGTAGCGATCGGAGAAGCCCTTGGCGACGTTTTGCAATCCGCTGGCGTCCTTCTTGCCCAGTCGGAACATGCGATGGTAGCGGGCGAGGTTCTTCTCTGTGACGCCGTCCATTTCGTAGACCGTGTCTCCGTCAATGCCCTCGCCGCTGACGACGCCCGGGTAGTTGTCCAGGCCGGGTACCTGCTCCATGAGTTGGTCAAGCAGCTCGTGCTGCACCTCGCCTTCGAACTGCTCGTCTTGGTCCTTAGGGTTGAGCGTAAAGCGCGCCTGTCTAGAGTGCAGCAACTCATCCACACCATGGACGCCATCGTCAGCCATCATGGCGGCCAAGTCGTCTGTCAAATGGAAGCGATTCAATGGTAAATCAGCCTCCAACGGATGACACATGATCCTATATTGCTACTGCGACATGTTTGTAGCTGCACCGTCCACATGGTCGACCCTCGTCGGCAAGAAGGGGATGTTCTGATGCCTCTGCGACAGGCCAGTGTCTGACATATAACGCGTGATGTCATTCAGGTTCTGCCACGTGTGTGCGTCGTGACGATGCCGTTGACTTTCGAACGCCTGCTCTACGTTCCCATCACTTCGGGTCCAGGCTCCTTCTAAGTAGCATAACACCGGTTTGAAGTACTCGGTGTAATCCCGCACGGTCTTGTCCTGATCCCGCCACGCCTTGAACCACGCCCTCATCTCGTCCGCTTGTTCTTCCATCGTTGCTTTCTGGAGGACAGCAGGTGGCACATCAGGGAATGGAATAGCTTCGGTGGCGAACAGATCACCGTTCGATTTACTCGGCATTCGCATGCGATAATCATTGTGTCTGGTGCGGAATTCCACCCCGTTCAAAACCACGTCCATCTCAGCCAATCCTAGCGTGTCCCTTTGATTGGAGTGGTCGTGGATACCGCCGAATGCATGCTTGTTGCTCTGCGAACCGGCATAATAGTTTTCGTTGCCTCCTTCGTAGCTGCGCAACGCATTCAGCCCTGAGAAGCCCTCTGAACGGACCCGCTCGTTGTGGTAGAAGGATTGCAACATCATCTGTCGATTGACGGTTGCCATGGTGTCCGTTGTGGATTTCATTTGTGTGCTGATCATGCCAAAGGCAGACGACGCGTCGTTGTACCACGCAGGCGCAGACTGCTGCTTCGAAGGAGATAGCGTCAAAGCGAACATCAGAAGGAGGCCCTGCAAATAAGACAAGAGAGGCTGCAAATTACTTGTCTCCTCATCACGTGATAATGCGACTCATCTATCAACCGATATCATGGCATCGGATATTCAGTTGATCCTGCGGTAAAAATACGAAGGCAGATTTCACATGAAAAGTACCGAGGCGAAATTATAAATAAGTAATCAATGTCCATTAATTGTACAACCAAAGATTGAGTTTAGGTTGATCAGACGATCAGATCAGTGAAAGAAATCCCAAGTCCATTTTATTTCTACTGCACATCATTCATAGAGGAAAACGATGATGTTCAAATTGGAGCAAATGAAATCATAAGTCACAACTAATAGGGAATAAAAATCGCAGCAAATTCAAAAATATTCGTAAAACAGACAGAAGGAAATGTTTCAATAAAACTATCACAGAAGCAATGATCTAAGCACGTGGCGTCACTGCCAGCCGCTTCTCACCTTCATCATTTCGAATGGCATCGTGGTTGAGTGCTCTCTCACCAGATGGATTTCAGCCGTCCGTTCCCAAGCCAAAGTACAATAACATAATTTCTCAACGCAGTACCAAATCAGAATTACGCCTGCAGATGATTGTGTTTACTGCAGGACAATGGTAACAATAGGTTGCGCCCCCGTATCTTTCACCAGACAAAAGGACAAACGATGCTGCAAGATCCAATAAGACAGGGGGCAACAGCCAGTGACTTAATCTATCTTTGTTTTCAATTCTTCATCACCGGATAGGGTTTGCACGCGGGAGACTTGAAACGCAAACATTTCTGCAGACCTTCGTTTTCGATTTCGCAACTCGAAACTATTTACCTCAGCTCTTTTTGACTAAGAAAACAACGAATGAATTGAGGTACAATCGAAGGTGGGCAAAAGCTCAGGCTGAATGCGATGAGAAATGACGCATTTCTTCGCGGCATCCTTGTTTCTACGTCACTCTTACAGCATTGTTAATCTTCCTTCCTCATCTTCGCCTTCTGCCATTCTGTATGCATTGTAGACATCTCCCTCGATAGTGGGTAATTTCCACAAGGGAAGTTAAGGATGTAGATTTACGTAACGATTACTGTCTGATTGATTTCATCGTATAAGCGCATTGGTCGATGACCTCGCAGTCGTTGTTAATGATTCAAGCGAGGGCGTTTTGTGAGTACCGCAAACGGCGGGCACTGCCTCCAGTGATGACACTTGGTCTCATAAGGTGCGGCTTTCACTTTTGAAGGGCTTTGTCTTTAACTTCGCGGTCTTTCATAATCATGCGGAAATGATAGCAACAATGGGCTACGAGGGGCGGTCATCCAATAATTCACCGAAGAGCTAACTAGAAATAATTGAGCGACATCATTCCAACCATGTTTCAATCTACATAATTCTGTCTTTCAACTGTTGATGTCCTATATTAATACAATTGAAATAAGCCATCATGCGATAACACTATGCGGTTGGTCTTCAAGGTGATCATTATCAGACCATCCGCATTCAATACTGACTGCTGTCCATTTATGGTAGTGCATTACAATCAACTCTTTTGCCACACATACACGCCATCTTTCAAACATATACTTCGTGCCCCTTTTCGATACATGACCATACTTCTAAACGCCTAAGTATTGTTGATGTGGCTTACATTAAGAACGTGCAACCAACTGATCCCTTGGCAAGAATTACCCCCCCTGGATTGCCATTTCTCAATTGTAAGAGTGTTGACAGTCAGAAGAATGAGCTCATCTCCAAGACCCCGCTGCCGTGAGTGGGCTGGAGAACAATAATGTCCCGTCTTGCTGGCGCTGACGTCAATGCGAATGATCGGATATTATCTGCGACCGATGGCCAGTGGTTGCGGCATTACTCAATTGAAGACTGTGGACGACGCACTCAAGGAGCATCAAGGTACGAATCATTGCTTGAATGCATCATAATACCTTTGGTCGTGATATTCGTTGATAGGACAGACCCGCTCAAGATCGTGCACAAGATTGCGTTTAATTTTCCAATCGCACAGTGGCTATCATCGTGATCTTTTTATTATTAATTCCTTAGACACCAATCAGATTCAATTTAGACTGAAGCTGACATTCCTTGGAAACAGCTGCAGAATGGTAAGTGATGCTATTGATGAAGTCCACTTTCCAATGCCATATCTTGACAGTTGTTCTCGTGAAGCATGAAAGAGAGACTCGAGAAGGATTCTGACATACTGTACTGTTTGAGTTATCCGGACTCCCTGGTGTTCGACTTAGCCGAGTACTTACAAAAGCGAGACCTGGCATGACCAGCTAATAGGATTCCGTTTTATGTGATATTTCAGAGAATCCGGTATTGCATCTAACAAGGAACCAGCTGTGATGCTTTATGAAAAGTTGCGTTTGTTTTAGCGGATATTTATTCGAACATATTACGTGTGTGTGTGTGTTCTTTATTTTCTTTCGTTGTCAATATGAGTTAAAAACTCGTTTACATTGAGACGAAGTACACTAATAAC
>OFHS01005658.1:0-11388 GCA_900245855.1 Calvadosia cruxmelitensis
CAACCAGGAGATTTTACCGCAAGAGACAAGGACCACTCCACTCTTGTTACATTGGTGCCGCGATTCACAACCAGGAGATTTTACCACAAGAGACAAGGACCACTCCACTCTTGTTACACACTCATAATGATATCAAATCAAGTAAATATGTCGAAAGTATAACCATGCATGATAATATAAAGACGAGCCGATGTTCTTGGTAATTAATGTTCTTGCTAACTCAAAGGAAGACTGCGTTAAAGTTCGGTATGTAGAATTATGTACTAAGCCATAATAAATATATTAGCTACGATTAATTAGCTATACATTATACCACAATTACTTACTGCACCTATAACACATTATATTATATAAAATAATAATAAATTAAAAATCTAGGCTTATATATGGTACAAGTGATATTCCATAGGTTACCTATATGAAAACGAGACTACGCTCGATAATGAGGTTAATGACATGTGCGCTACAAATATCAGGTACACTGAAGAATATTGCAGCTACAAGTTATAAGCAAAGCATCTTAGTCGATTTCTTATCCTAAGATCATTATTGTATTCACTAGAACGTCGGTAAGGAATACAATGGAACCTTGTCAATATCAGTATGGTTTTCCAGTCAGAAATCGTGATAATAAGCGGGTCGTGGTAGTAAGCGGGTTAAAATAGTTGATTTTGACAGAGCTTGGTTCTCAGACTGAAGTGATATTAAACGAATCGTGACATTAACCGAGGTGCTATTAGCAGGGTTACACTGTAATGTATCAATGAGAACGTAGCTTAGCTAGCTGGCTGATCGCTGCTAAAATCAAATATAGGCTACTGGGAAGTTGCGCCATCGTGTTTCAATTCAATTATGCCTGTTACAGTCAAAACTGTATTAGCGGCCACCTCTATAGAGCAGCCACCTGTGTATAAATGCCACTTTTCATAACTCAAAAATGACACTTTCTATAGAAATCAACATGTACAGAAAGGTCACCTGTCTATAAAGGTCATTTTCCTCAGGCCCCAAATGTGACCATTAAAGACAGGTTTCACTGTATCACTAAATACACAAGCAGGTATTTAATCTACACATTTTTAAAATTGTTCCTCTTGGAAAATTTAAAATACAACCTGAAGTTTAACGCGCATGACAGAAACAGAAAGCCAATCAACGTGCGAGTACGTTGAAAGTTCACGTAAAGGGCACATATCAAACTTCCATACTCCAGCACTAATTAAACATACCATGAGCAAAAGGCCTCCATTCATCATGAATCCATCGGCCAAATCCATCCCATAAGTAATTACAGTTAGTCAATCGGCATAATTGTCGCCAATTGTTTAACTTCTCTTTTGCAGCTGTGAAGGCAACAATAAATGTGACGCTATTAGGAAATCTTCAGTTGAAGTTTATTAGTCAGTGGAAATGTAACCATTGTATGAAAACACATTATATATTGGTATGCGATTGCGAATAAACACGAATAACATGAACACATAACACAAACTGGAAAAATTGTATTCTAAAAGATAAATAATCTATTAATTTGTTCTTTCAAGGGTCAATCCGCCATGCGCAGTCCCATTGCATTTCGGTATATGTATAAGGGAGTTGACCTCTGCCACAGGTGAAGACAAATTCTTTGTTTGCAACACAATCAGCCGTACTCTTGTCAATAATGATCAATTTTGAGGATTGCTCTTGGTTGTCAAAATTGTCGATTTCAACTCAAAGTCACGTGCCAGAAAATACTTGCATCCCAACATGCACTAGGACTGCGTTTTGTTAATTATATCGTTGTTAGAAGATTTGGTGTCTATGGAATAATTCGAGCTGCCTTCATATTTGACTAAGTAGTTTCACATCATGCGATATACTATAATCTACAATACACTCTGTAAATAGATGAACGGCTTTATTCATCGGTCCTACTCTCATTGTAAACCATTCAAATTGTTAGCACAGTGTGTGTGTGTCTTTTATTTGAATTTCGCGGCCGATATGAGCTACATAGCTCGTTTACATCAGGGCGAATAATAACAATACGATACAGCGACATAAAATACAATACATACAAAGGTCATGCAAGCTACAGCCCACCCCAGCGGGCAAACTTATTCGATTCGTAGTTGAATCCGCGTTGTTCGTCGACCAAACGGTCGATTTCGTATCGATATCACGTCGAATGTCGACGCCGCAAAACAAGAGGTCGTTTTCGCGTCGAGGCCTCAACCCGAATTCGACGATATAATGTCAACAATCGAAATTTGGTTGACGTACGGACCAAACCTCAACATTGGGGAATTTCAGATTTTCCTGCGCATGGTCCACATGACGAACCTGGTTTCGGATGCCGCAACCAGGCAACTCATTGATGCGCCAACCAATCAAATAAGCAAAATATATGATAACGTCAATCAAAACTTCGACTGGCAAAAAATGAAAAGTTTTTGAGTTCTCAATTTTCCGCTCTCTGGGCGATATCTTCTTTGCGAATTGAAAGTATTTATATTCTTGAGAGAGATTCGCCAACTCAACTGGAAACCTTGGAAAGCAAAAGGTTGTTACTACTTGCTGTTCTCCTTGTTCTTTATTTTAGAAAGCGCAATGAAGCTTCTTCTTAATTAATTATCCTCAAGCAGCGGACATTGTGGCCCAGGGCGACACAGTGGGGCGACAGGACAAATTTAGAATCTAATCGGAAAGTGTGTTCTAGACGAAGGAAGAGGAAAAGAGTACCATGGAGAAACCATCAAGAAACTGAGGTTTTCAGATTATGGACACAACACGCAAACTACTGCGTATTACTTGTTAAATTCTGTTGAGTTTCTTTTTCTATTGAAATGTAATTGTCATTTCAAGTCATGCTTGTAAACATTATCTATAATAATGATTATAGTTGCTGTTGTTGTTTCACAGGCACAATAAAAGAGAGGAAAGAATTGAACAGTGTTGTCTTTTGTGTTTATAAAAGTGTGAAATGGTACATGCAAATTATACGAAAAATAAAATCCGCAAACGAAAATATAAAAACGCAAGTGTCGATATCGTGTCGGTGTATCGACGTCGGTTTGGTCGATTTTTATCGACGTCGATATTTCTTTCATATTCAACTGCGAAACGACGCGAAATCGACCAAAATTCGAATAAGTTTGCCCGCTGGGACAGTACTTAACAGGGTAATCATATACAACTGAACACACATGTATTACTTACTATTTGTATAAGACCAACATTACATGTCCTAAATATTCAATTAAACATTTGGACAAATAATCTACCACAAATGAATGAAAATCAATACTTTGATATGATGAAATTTATCTACAATTATCTACAAATTGCTCAATAAAATTATCTGGTCTAAACGTGAACCTAACCGTTACCGTGAATTACTACTTTAAAATTCCAATTTACAAATTACAAATGTCCTCCACTAAATTGCATCGTGTGAGACAGCACCTTAATAATTCGTGGGTCACAGAAGTTGGAAAAGCATTCATTACTGATATTTACTTTATTTAAGTATTTGTTATTCTATGTAATTATTAGAGATCTCATTGTTAACATAGGAATCACAGCTCGGTAAGGCAGAGCGGAGAATTGCATCATACATTTTTTCTCGTAATTATTCCGCAAAAGTTAATCCCATTTGAACATAAAATTATGCATTCCTCTTTACAAGAACCCATTAGAGGCTCTTCTATAAATGTAAATATAAATTAGAAACAATTAAATCCCTTATTTTCGTTCATGTTACCTGCTATTTTCATTGGCTCCGCTGGTAAGATATTGATTCGAAGGATGTAACCAGGACCTCGTATAGAATCCCAAAGTCTCTCACTGAGTAATTTAGGCCATCCACTGTGGCTTTTGTACATATGAGTTGCTTGAAAATGACCATTGTAATCCCCTGAAAAGATCATTTGAGATTGTAACAATGCCGAAGTGGTCATTAATTAAATATACCACCTGGGTATCGCTTCAGTATGATTTTTGTATGCAGAAAACCTGAAAATATCTTGTACATAGCTTACCAGTATCCGCTTTGTCTAAAATGTATCATTCCATTGAAAAAAGCCCATGTATAAAGGGCTTATATGGTGTCTGATGATGATGATGATGATGACGATGATGATGATGGCATCACCTCAAAATCCCATGTTCAAAACCCTCTGAATACCAAGATGCATTGGGGAGTACGTTATTTACATATTGGGTCTTCTAAACAAACAAATAAACAGTTTTGCTTACGGAATGACCCTATCGCATCTGTCAATTTAATTATCTATGAATTATTGATGTGTAATAGTACTTTACGATTTATGACTGATGTGATGAAATAAACAAACAAATCAATTACACACGGCAAGCTTTACTGCAAACGAAGTATTATTTGTGACCTGGGGATAACGAACTAAAGTGCACATCGTCTGGAACAAAACCTCAAGTCTAGAAGAAAACTGTTATCATTTTTAACATAGCTTGAGGTGTTGCACCCAAAGACGCTTTCGCCCCTGTTAATGATTTTGAGCAACCATTTATTAACAAATTGAAGTTACCTTTTTTAAACCAATCCGAAGGAGGGTCAACATATGAGCTACAAAGGGTTCCTTCTAGAAACATGTGTATTTTATACTGCCCGGGCTCCATGAAAAGCATGGGCACCTCGTATAAGCCATTTCTATAATCGTACACTTGTGGCTCCATGTGAGACGGTCCCTTGACAAAGACTCGCCATGTGTCTCCTCCCATTGTTTTATTTCTACCGGATGCAGTTACGCTCCGAATCCAAATATGACTATATTCTCCAGCTTTATTGATATTAAAGGTTTGCACATAACTCCTAAAAGCATCAGTCCGCAGATCTTTTCGTAATAAATAATTCCCAAAAGTCATATTATTTTCACAAGGACGTAAAATTTCTTTCCAATCGATTCTGTAAAGTCTTTCTCGACACATTTCCATATCAAATAGACTTTCGCTAGAAGCAGCACTTGAGTTCCATTGTAAACAAGTGATAAGCACGTGTACGGTAAATCTTGCTAATTGTTTCCATCGTGTTCTTGTTCGATGTTGGAAGCTAATCCCGAGTGCGCTTTTATCCATGTTATCGTTATTTTAATTTAGTTTTTGAGTTATGGATCGTTGACTCGTAGCAGAACACACTTTCCTTCCGCTGGGCTTTATTAGGAGCAGGTGGGACGATTCAAACTTGTCGAAGCGCAAGACTACTCATAAATCAGATAAAATGGGAGATTTAATTTAGCCGCATGGGGGTATGTAGATTGCTGGTTTCAACGCGAGAGGTTAAATGGTGCAACTTTGACCTTGTCACTTTTTGCACACGCGCAGTGATGCCCAGTGATTCGAATCATTAGCTGCGGTAGATTTGTAAGCAATGCTCTAGGAAATTGCCGTCAATCAAGAAACACAAGGCGTGACGATCCAGGACGTTGGCACGCGGCGTCTCAAACGTCGCAAGTATTTGGCGTCTTTATATTAGCTGAGATCCGCCCTCTAATAAATTTAACCCTTTTATGCCCAAAATCTTGCAGTGTAAATCTATAAAATCGCTTCCCTTTTTCATTCAGGAGATTTATTTCGGATTTAAATCAATAGAAACTGACCATGAAAATTTGCATAATTTATTGGCAGCATACATCAGAATTATTTAAAATAATTACTTTAAAGTCAATTCGACGAATGGGTAAGTAGTACTAGCAACAAATGATTATTTATCGTTTGTGACTGTTATGTTCGTTTGGTCAAACGTGATCTAGAATAGCTGGAACTACGAAGAGTCACATTTGAATTGCATCATGGTTTAAAATATTGTAAACAATCTGGTTCATCTACCAATGGATGGTTTTACCTGCGTACGAAGTCAGCAAATATACATGCGTGATCATTTTCGAAGAGGCTGAAAAAGATGGTAGTTCGTGCAAATACAACTAGTTTTATCAGGAACTTCTTTTGCTCCCTTGTGATCCCATGGTGGAACGATCTGCCTGATGATGTTGTCACTGCGCCAACATTGTATTGTTTCAAGTGCCGTAGAGACAAAATAAATCTAGTAAAATATTGTAAATTTTCATAAGGCATGCTCTAGCAAAATTTATATCCAGTTTTTGCCTTTCGTATTTCATTTGTGAATATTTGTCAAATCAGTTAATCAAATCAATCAATCTGTTTTGGGAATAGCAGCTAAGAGCGTTACAATAAATCCATGCGTATATATAGAGTTCCATGGCTTCCAACTGCTTTTTACTACAGAATGTTTCTTTGTACAAAGTAATTCCCTAATAATGACTCAATTGGGTCGATGACTTCTTTGTCATAATGAATTCCATCTTGGGGCTGGTGGGGCGTTGATGCAGTGATCGGGAGTAAATCAAGCAGTGGAAATCCTGCTTCACACATTGCCTCCATGGCGTAAGCATTGAATAGCATGACCCTCTGTGGAAATAAGCAAATCAAATAATATCTTAATATTCTAACTATAAGGATATAAAAATTTTATAGCGGTATTTCCAAGAAATTACTCGATGGTGTTTACAAAGATTTATAATCAATATAAAAATGGTATTCAATAAAATTAACTATTAATTTACAATTTAATGATGCATTATAAATAAAAGACTAAATGTAGTAGAGTAAACATAAGCCCTTGGTCATTCACTAAAAGGCTTTCTGGAACATGTGAATATTGATCATATTCTTGAAGCTATTAACAGAATGTGGCCTGGGACCGTGTATTACGCAATAGTAATTACAGTATGGATATAAGCTCGAAGTCTGCCAGACAAGTGCTGAGGAACAGCCACAAATATATTGTCGTATCTCACAAACGACAAAGTAGACTCAATGATCAGACAATGATCAAGGCCTAAACGAATCTATTTTCTTAAATCGAGTGAACTCTATATATACAGACAGTAAAAGATCAAAGTACAATTGGACACGTTGGTATTTTACACGTGGCAAGTTACACGTTGCAAAATACACGTAGGCAGGTTACATATTGCAAGTTACACATAGGCAAGTTACACGTTGGCACTTCCTACGTAGATGAAGCGTAGGTCAGATATGACTCAAGAATATAGAAATAAATTATGCAACAGGAATAAGGACCGTTACTTTGACTTCTATTTGCATTCATTACATTGCTTTAAAGCTTAAGTCAATGTTAGCTGTTCAGTGATCTTACCTGATAATTCTGGAATCGGGTCTGAGCACCTGGTACTGTCCTCCACAGTGACGTGGTAGTCTTCCATGCGACTTGCCCTTCGTATTGTTTCAACAGGCCTACCGACTGCTCTACGATATCTTTGAATTGGGCAAAGCTTGCCACAGAAATCAAATCAAGTCCAAAGTTTAAGAATATTGCACTGGTTTTATTCATTTCTTTCTGTCGTAGTACTCTCTTGAGATTACGAATGATCGCTGGCTCAGTTTCATTGAAATTCTTTCGTAGAAACTTAAGCAATGGCTTTTGACGTCGAAGTTTGAGACGACGATAAATAAACGAGTTGGCACTAAAATGAAAAACATAATAACTAAAAAAGCAACGATGAAATGGCTGACGCGCGGTCAGTGTGAACGTGATGTCGTCATTGTGTAGTCACGTGATTGTAAGAATATGTAGCTGTGTCATCCTGTAATCTTCCTCTTTGCCGTCTGTGCTTCTTCGTGTTAACAACCCTATCTGTCCTCTTATCTACGCTGTATCTCACGACATAGAGCTCTGGCACTAACGACCAAATGCGGAATGCAGAATGTGAAAGCCTCCGTTTTAGTCTCTCGTCTTTCGTCTTCTGCAAACGACGAAGTGAATTTTGTCAAAAGAGTCGTAAAAAGTTTGGTAATTTTGAAAATATGTTTTTATTGTACCAAGGTGGTATAATGATAGATCAAGCTAAAAAGCTTGTTAGACATGGAGTTTTATTAACATATTTATAATCTGTATACAGTATAATAATTGGAAAGGAAATAATTATACATTTCAAATTAAATTTACCAAACAATACAAGCATATAAGGCGTAAAGGATCGCTTACTATATACTGCTTGAATGTGTGGTAACTCAACAAGGCCTCAACTAATAGTTAGTACCATGTGCGATATATATACACTGTGCAGTACTGTACGCTATGAAACTTGCTCAATAAATTCTGAACAAGCAAAGCTTGTTCTTACATTGTTCTAAAAGTTGCCATTTTGCGTGCATGTTCTTATTAAAAAGTGTATGTTATTTATGGTTTTGATTTCATGTAGCTTCTGTCATGTATTTGAAGAATTTAATAAAGTGAAGAATTTAACAACATCATACAATCACGTGATATGAATACCTAATAGTCATGCGCATTACATAACTTCCGGTTATGACATCATCCTTAAGAAGTGTTTCTTGGTGTTCAATCTTACCCTTTGCAGCCTTTAAATACATCAGTACAAAGTGGATCATCTTTGACAGAGTTGTAAATATGCGATGAGAATCCGTCGCCATAAAACTGCAAGAAACCCTCTCTTTTCCTGTTGATGTGCTGCACAGGATGGTTTAAAAGTGTATCTATACAAGAGATAAAAAAATACTAGAGAAAAGGTCTATCCACTTAATGGATTTTCAAAGTGAACAGGGCTGTAAAGTAACTTACTCTTTGGGTAACATTTTCATTTAACTCATTGCTTTTAACTGAAAGTAACTTGTCACTTTAACTAGCTGCAGTTTTCCAAAGTAACTAGTTGCTTTTCCAATTTCGAGGCATTTATACAATTTAATTTCTGACTTGATTTGACCGTTGGCATTTTTAACATACAATACTTGCTTCATTCATACATGCACGACAGAATTCCCAACGGGCAAAGGCTGCAAGTTAATACGGAGGTTCTAAGAGACTTATCAACCTAAGTTTCCATTCTCAGAAGGCATGGCATGAGTGATGACGCTTCTTACACTTCACGCCGATGAGTGAAATGTTGAAAGTAATTCTAATAATTTACTTTTCCTGGCAAGAAACTAGTAATGTGAAAACTTTTTTTTTTAGAATAGTAACTTTGAAATTCTTCTTTTGCTTTTGAAAGAAGAAGTCAGTTTTATGATCTGTTGTTAGTTACTTTTAAGAGGTAACTTTTCAATCCACGCCTATGACTACAAATTTGACGATCATATGATTTAGGCTAGAGAATTTAACCCCGTCAATATCACGTCGATTAATATCACGACCCGCCTCTTGATGTTACTTCAGTTTGAGAGCCAAGTCTTGTCAGAATCAAATATTTTATATGTTAAATGAACTTTACTGCCTTAACAGTAGATTAAACTACTAAAGGAACAAGCACAGTACTACTGAATTGGTTTACTATTTCTAAATTGCTTCTGAAAAGTACCAAGAACTGTTTGTATCTAGGTATTCGAATCAATGTATAGAAAATTTGCTCTTTCTTGTTGTCATTATACTGTACCATCTGCAAATGGCCTCCATCTGTTGTCAATCCAGCGCCCGAACCCATCCCATAGAAAATGGCATTGTGTCAGGCCACAAATCGATCGCCAATTGTTCAACTTGCTTTCCACAGCTGCATAAAGAATTTAAATATTGTAATGAAATAAAAAGATAACTTACATTCTTAAATGTGTGTTCAATTTACTGTGACCTGTCTATAAAGGCCATCATAGGGTTCTGCGAAATAGTTTAGTTTTTATGAACAGGGTAATCTTAGTAGTTCATTTTTATAGAAAGTACATTTTGGTAGGTAAATGCATTATTTTATTATGCCAAGTTATAAGGTTAAACGACCGTTGCAAACATACATTACATGTAGTGACGTTTTGAAGGTGATTACTATCTGCTAATTATATGAATAATTATGTGATCTACATAATTATAAGCGCGCGCGTGTTAGATCTGATGCACGTGCTCTTCCCGTTATAGAAGGTCTGAGTTTGGTTTTGTTGCCACTCGTTCATGAAATCCTGTATCTCTTTGATATGGCCATGCATTATCATTACACTTCAAAGCTCCTACGTAATCGACGGACGATTTACAAGAGTACGGTCAAACCTGTATTAGCGGCTACCTCTATAGAGCAGCCACCTGTGTATAAATACCACTCTTCATAACCCCAAAATGCCATTACAGTCAAACCTGTATTAGCTGCTATCTCTATAGAGCAACCATCTGTGTACAAAAGTCACTCTTTATACGCCAAAATGACACTTTCTATATAAATTAACCAGGACAGAAAGGTCGCCTGTCTATAAAGGTCAATTCCCTCAGGTCGCAGAGGTGACCGCTATCGACAGGTTTCACTATATTGTTAAGCTGTACACCAGTTACTATTGATTGACCATACAGGCCGAAGACAAGAAAAAAATGAGAAACGTGATTGTTAACTTAAAAGGTTGAAGTGGAAGAGTGCCGAGGAGCTGCCTCGTAAGGCTGCAACTCCGGAAAAGTGGCGAAGAAGTGTCATGGATTGACTGCAAACCGGCTGCCAGGACACCTGCTGAGGAACTGATGATGATAAATGCTTATAAACCGGTAATTAGGTGAATATACATGTGAGTCCCCTACATCCAAAGCGAATGAATAATCCCACGATTAACCTTAAACTATACAGTCAGGTTGCTTCCCTTGATTTCGTGAAATTATCTTGCAGAACCTATGGAGGGCGTGATGTAGTGAGACATCTCCTGTCAAATACCGCTCTTGACATGCTGTCACATGTGTACAATATAATATACAGTTACAACCTAATAATCCTCACATCTCGTCATTAGAGCAACTAAAGAACACGGTCATCCGAACCTTTGATTCGCCTGCGATCTCCATCAAGTACATCAAATCGGATAGAGAAAGACGAGCCTCCAAGTGGCTCCCATAGCCTCTCATCCAACAGTCTAGACCAGTTGCTGTTACGAGAATACATGGATGAATTTAACGAAGATCCAAACGACATCACTGAAAGGAAAAAATCGTGATAGAGATCAGAGGTGTGAATCAGATGGTCAAATTGTAACGATAAAGTCTACGGATAGAATTTTAATTTTATTTTATTGACGACACGAACAGCCACGAACGGATGGCTAACAACTCGTTAATGTGTTGAAACTAGCTAATTAACTAATGCATTCAAACCATCATTAGTATGATCATAATTTGAATCATACGCGGATATTCTACTTGAAATTTGGATCCGATTGAATTTAGGGGATCGGATTCCGTTTTATGTGACTTTCAGGAAATCGAATATTCTAGGAAACGAGCACATTTCTATGGCATTGTTAATGAAAAGCAAAATTCTTTGCTGTTTCAGAGACAGTCAAACCTGTATTGGCGGCCACCTCTGTGGAGCAGCCACCTGTGTATAAAGGCCACTCTTCAAAACCACAAAATTACAC
>OFHS01005659.1:1040-11387 GCA_900245855.1 Calvadosia cruxmelitensis
GCAACTCCCGTGGGAAAAATATCACGTGTCAAGCATGCATTACTCGTCAAAATGGCCAGTAAGGGAGAAGCATGTAATCATGTGACTCGAATCATGTGCCTTGCACGCAGCAGCAGCCAGTAGGCAACACATAAGACAGTTTGCTACAAGTCAAAACTTTAAGAGTCGACACTTTCAAGCAGTTCGTTAATTTCCTCCATAGACGTATGCTAGAAACACATTTCGCGAGTGCCAAGGTCTAGCATACTGCTCGTTAATCCCAAGCGTGTAAGCTTGGGGTAATGTATGTAATGTTTACCTTTTGCGCCATTCTGAATCATGAATAAATGCATCTCGCGGATTTGTAAAACCCGGTTTTCAGTCGAATTTCCAAACACGGCTCTTAGCCAATCAGATTGCGAGAATCGAAAATGTCATGTTATAAAAAGTGATCTCTCAAGGAAGATAGTGGCAAAGATAGATTGTACAATATACCTTGCATATGTGTGCAAAGGCTGTTTAGAATTCACTAGTTGACTTACCATTGATCCTCTTCCACGTAGCTTGCGACCAGATCGAGAAACCTAATAGATTTGACAGATAAAGATAGAAGCTCTCGCTGACGACTCACGGATAATTGTTGAAAATTATAATGATCAATTAATGATGCCGAAACGTGGAAAATTGAAAGATAGATACAGTCGAACTTGCTTAATATCCCACCCTTCGTGCAGACCAAAAGTGGGATATAAAGCGAGGTGGGATATTAACCAGACTAAGTATAAACAAGCATTTCCTTTGTTTTAACATAGCATCATAAGCAGCAAAGAAGAATATCTCAGTTAACAACAATTGGTGGAGATTAGGTTTGTTTTAACAGTAACAAAACTAGCCAATAACTCTGGCCAACCAACAAGTGACATGTGGTCTGGGCCCTCGATGCAAAATGTTCCGGAAAATTTATATATATTGTAAGACATTCTCAAAACAGGACAATAAGCGAGTTTGGCAGGAAATGTGGAAGAAAATAGTGGGATATTAAGCGAGATGGGATATTTTCCAAGGGGATATAAAGCAAGGTAAGAATATGTGAGTTTGTATGGCAACTAGCAAGTGAAAATTGGCTTTGCGGGATATTAAGCGAGATGGGATGTTAAGCGATGGGATATTAAGCGAGTTTGACTGTAGATCTAAAATTGCAGTGGATCAAATAAAATAGAATAAACAAATATTAACAATAAAATAAAATATTGTTCCATTAAACTACTGTACAGTATATGTATGTTATTATTACATTACAGTACATCATTACAGTATTATAAATAATTAATAGTTCAATTTGCAGCACCGACATTAAGAGAACAGCACTTCTGCAACACCACTTCGCTCGCAAGGCAGTATGTTATCAGGAATGTTTACACGACAAGACGGTGAAAACAAACAAAAAATCAACGATTTTCCCCCACAGCATAGACTCTCGGGTTACCATAGTAACCGCAAGTCAAAAAGAGATGTTCTCAACAGACAACATATCACAAACAATCATTTGTCCTAGCTAATAGATGTTTACCCGAGCAATGATCTTTTCAGGGTTGTGCACTTCAACTTGCCGATTTTTATCTGCCTTATAGCCAGCTGGCGATGCTTCTCTTTCCCTGGAAAAAAGAAGAACAGTTCATCACCAAATAGCAGGACATACTAGAGACTTTCCAGCGTAAAAATGTATCATAATAAGACACAGGAATTAATTAAATATCAAACAACAACATTCAGCATAAATAAGTAATGATTCCTGTCTCCCGAGTTCTGTTTTTCATCCATGGAATTAGCTCACAAATAGGTAGATGTAACGGCTGTGAACACTCGCAAACACAACATGTCTTCTCACATTTGCGACTATCATTCTTGATGCACACATGTGCATTAAGCATGAAAACAGGATTGGCAATTTGACATGCATGAATGAACTAGAACAATAGCTACAAGCAATACACAATGACAAAGACGAAACAGTTGCTATGGCGTAAAGGAGGAAGTAGGATGACAAATTGGTAACTTATAAACTGCCGGCATATCAAACCTTACTTGTTTAGCTTCTTGAGTTCTCTGATCGGTGATGGAGTTCTACTTCGTCGCATCAAGAACGAATTACTCGGGACGTCAGGAATGTCCTCTTTGGGTAAAGACTCCGGCATTTCCACCTCGACCGGTTTTTCCTCAACCATTTTGGATTTTCTCAAATGAAAGCAAGTGAAGGACATCAAATGCCAGGATCACAATCTGTATTGGTACAATTCAAGCTGTCTAGCGCCAAACACCAAGGAAGAAATAATAACAAATGACTTTACATGTACAATGTACCTGGTGGCATCCATATAACCTTTCTCCAGAACTTAGTGACTATTGAATTGGATTCGATTTAAGGTGAAATTACTTGTTTTCACTGCCTTTTCATATTACAGTTAAATTAATGACCATAGATAAGTTGTTTGGCATTGGTGCTTGGTTTGGTGGGAGCAGCACAGATGCAAAAATAGCAGAAATCGGTTTGGTGGGGGCTGCTTCCCCGCGAATGGCGGTAGTCGAGATAGCAAGCCTGTCACCACAACCAAGCATCAGTCACACTGCTAAGTCAGTGGAATTCCTATGACTACCTGCTAATGAATTGAAGGGAGCGGAAGGGTGGGAAATTCCTAGCATCCCATCCATATCTATCGTGGTGCAAGGCCTAATGTTGCGTGTAATTTGCAGCAACTGCACAGATTCTGGTAAAGCAAATATTTTAGGATCTTGCAGGCAGTAGCAACGGGGAGGAACTGCTGCTCACGCTCCAGATTTAGCTAAATTATGCTTAATGCTGTATCTTCTACATACTATATCTCGCAACATACTTCTTGGCTTTTTCACTTTTCTTCTTGGCCTTTTCTTTTGCCTTTCGTTTTTTAGCCTTTTTCTTTTCTTTCTTTTTTTTCTTCTGTTTTGCTTTCTGGCGTTTCCGGGTCTCCTCGCTGGCAGATTCTGATGATGACGAATCTTCCGAAGAAGCAGCTGATGACTCTTCGTTTGATGACTCCTCACTTGAGCTGTGGTGACGCCGTCGTTTGGCTTTTCGTTCCACTGATGCTGTCCCAGAGAAAATAAAAATACAAGTCACATGAACACATTGGAGATATCAGGAATACCGTAAAACCTGTCCATAACGGTCAGTCGATCACCTCTGAGACGTGAGGAAAATGACCTTTATAGACAGGTGGCCTTTCTGTCCAGGTTGATTTTTATAGAAAGTATCACTTTGCGCTATGAACAGTGGCCGTTAATACAGGCTTGACTGCACAACTTTACAACCATTGTTGGTTTAGTGAGCACAATGATGATGATTACTTTATAAAGCTCATATAATCAAATTGCATTTCTACTAAACAGTAATCAAATCTATGCAAGAAATTAAAATATCATCTTATAATGCATACAAGAGTGTGTACTGAAGAAAAACCATATGCAATGCCTACTGTGGAGTGTAGCAATGTCAACTTTATCAAAGTTTTTGTTGTTGATCTCTTCGAAACCTAACTTTACTGAAGTTAATATGTTTTCACAACAATAGCACAACAGTCAAAATGACACAGCAAGCGAGAGACCTTAATCTTACTATCGTTCAATTACCTTTTGCTACTTTGGACTTCTTGATTAGCTCTCCGCAGTTCGTTATGCGCAAGTCGGCATACGGTTTGCTCTGATTATCCACCTTCTGGTTTTCAATCACTCTCACTACTTCCTGTCCAGATATGACATGACCAAAAACAACATGGACCCTAAAAAGTAAATTAAAATACGCTCCATTGTGAGTGTATGATGCACAGCAATAACTAGAGCTGTGTCTGATGGATCGATTGATCGATTGTTTTTGGCAATCGATTGTCCCGTTCAAAATCATTGTTTCATCGATATCACAAAATATGGGCTTCTATTGATGCCTTTCAAAGCACTAGACACCATTATTCAGTTCACAATTACCTGCTTGCTCATTAAAGAGCAGCCAAAAGTGCATAAAACAACGAAATCACCGTACCAGATTTGCATCACGGCTCCACTCCGGACAGCTTTCTAACCTGCTCAGAAAGTTTGTTTTTCAAGATTTGTGAGCGGAGAATTTTATCCCCTTGCATCAGGATTCAGGAAATAGGAATGTCAAGGATAAGCCGCGGATTGCATGGAACTTATGGAAGTAATTTGAATGGTGTCTTGGTTTTCACTGCCTCCATGGAACTGACAACATTTTTCTTCTGATTTTGTGTGAATTCGTATTGCAGAATGCAGATGCCTAGTATTTTTGTGAACGTAAGGCACTTGTGCAATCAATATTTTGGAGATTATGCCTTTTTACGAATCACTGTGGGTTCACCAAATCATGCTTCTGGACGCTGAATCCTGCTTGTCTAGTATGCTGTTTGAGTCTTGAGACAATTGCTATCCAACGGTCGCGATAAAGCTTCTCATTAAAGTTTCTCAGGACACGAATTCAACGTTCTATCGTAATAATAATTGATTGGACTCTCAAAAGAAGAATACAATTTTATAGTTTCCAATTTGTTTCAACTGCCAGGCAGTAGTGTTTATTAGCAAATAAGTACCATCAAGCATTCCCATTTTTTGGAACCAGCCAGGAGCCTCCGTGTGACATAGTTATGAATCAGAAGTGTTTGCATCTTATTTTAATAAATGAATTAATTGTCCATTTTATGAGTTCTGTATTCTATTTCAGTGGAAATAATAGATGTTTCATGGGTAAAAAACGCAGAAGGAAATGCATTTTAAGAGGTCATTGTGGCTTCTTATTTCCCAAAAATTTTCTGGGGGAGCATGCTCCCTGCCCCACCTACGAGGGGTGCCTCCGGCACCTGGGGCTTTGCCCCTTCATTCTTGACCTGGTAATCTGAAATCCTGGGTCCGCACCTGTACACAGTAGCTTGCTACAGCTACAACTGTTCTTTGTTGAAAATATAGTCAAAAACTACTTTCCTGCAAACAAAAGTAGTTTGCTACAAGAAGCTAGCCATTTGCAGTTTGCTACTTCTGTCACTGCCTACAAATTAAAGCACATCAATAAAGAGACAACAATATTAGGAAGCATACCCATCAAGATGTGGTGTTTCTTTGAAAGTTCTACAAACAACAAACAAACATACAGCTTTAATTAAGGACTAACAAGTTGTACAGGAGTCAGACACAACACATTTTTCTTTTACTGTGACTTCAAGTTTCACGCTTATGCAATCTTCTGACAGTGATTCCTATACAATTTCTATTTATGCTCTGCTTTCATCAAGCATTGAGCACTCTGCTACCAGCGGAGAGCTTGCCGACAATATTTTTAGTGCTCAATGCAACAAGGCAGAGCTAATTACTAAAGTCAGAGGTGACGCCAGTTCTAGCTACTCAATGTTTCACACTATTGCGATTATCAGGTGAATACTATTCTAAAATTACACACCTTATATTTATATTTAATTTACAGTCAATGGAATGTGTCTATACCACAATGTGCTATTCACGTTTTTTACTTCACAGTAAACAAAAGATCGGAACCGATTTCAAAATACAGGCATGTAAATAAATTCAACCTACAATTACAATTCTATCAACAGCATGATGCAAACAATTTCACTGGATGAGCTCGTCAACTCATAAAGAGAACTTACATAAAAAATTGAGAACCATTTGTGTTCTTGCCACAATTTGCCATCGACAACAAAAATGGTCGGTCGTGCATAATACGAAAGTTCTCATCTGTAAAAGAAGACTGTGGAATTACACAAGGATCTACCCTACGGCAATCAATGGAAAACAACTTGGAATACTATAGTTAAAATTGTCTTCAATGAACACCTAGGCTACAGATCATAAGGAAAATACGATACCATTAATCAATTTTAAAATTCTTAATTTCAAAAATATGATTGATCTGATGTTCACATTGAGAATATTCTGTAGCTTACACTAGCCTATCCGGGAAGATGTTCAATTTCATCTGACCCTAAAGACAATTGAGCAACGATAAGATTTAGTATACAACAGGTGACCAATACAATTGTATTTTTATTGAGGAGGAAAAGGGCGAGTGAACTTATAGAACAAAGATTGATGCAATTATGGAGGCTGGACGAACTCTAGCAGAAATAAGTATAATTTGAAAAACAGAAGATATCCCAAATACAATACAGCCACCGAAACTACATCTCATCCACACACATTTGAGTACTCGCACCCCTTAATATTCTATTTTCAATTTATAAGCATCTTTCCATGAGTCACTGTCTCTGTGGTTTTCAAGGGATTTGGTCGCTACAATCAATGTGGTCTACAAATGCTAGGCCTGTATTATACAAGATAGCTTACCTTCAAATGTTCCACCATAAATTGATTCTCCGCCGCTTCCATTACCTAAGTAAAACAATGAAACACAACATCATTATTTTGATTCTTGTGATACAGTTAAACCTGTATTAGCGGTCACTTCTATAAAGCAGCCACCTGTGTATAAAGGCCACTCTTCATAACCCCAAAAGGATACTTTCTATAGGAATCAACCAGGACAAGTGGACAGAAAGGCCACCTGTCTATAAAGGTCATTTTCCTCAGGTTCCGAAGATGACCATTATAGACAGGTATCATTGTACATTGTATCATTGTGTTAAGAAATCCCTTGCAGCAGCTGACGAGGGAAAGACTGAACAAAAACAATTCCTTGAATCTCTGTAGGAGGATATGAATAACGTCTAATGTAGCAGGCTAAGTGGTGCGAAAAAAAATCACTGGTAGCATCGATATCAAGCAAACAATACCACAATGGACGTGGGATCCTATTCATGGACTTAAGATAAATCTTATGTCTGGAATTAAACTCTCAAAATCTTCAAATGAGATTTAGATTTAGTCTCGGACTACACCTAGCCCAACTTATAAATATGGCCTCTTGGTAATTGCTTCCTTCTTACTAGCGCTGAAGTCTCCACCCTGCACCATGAAGTCTTTCACAACACGATGCAGGATAGTTCCCTTGAAGTGCAATGGCTTCAGAGTTGTTTTTCCTTCTCCTTTTTCACCTGAATATAAAAACGAATTTTGAAATCATACACAAAATTCATAGATACTATGATCCATCAGTAGTATCAGAGAAATGAAACAACAGATCTTTGCTCTTAAAAGAATCAAAAATGTATGGTTGAATTAAATTGTTTCAAAAATATGAAAAAATGTGCTTCTATTGAGGCCTTTCGAAGGACATTCTAGCTGTTGACAAATGTAGCTTTAAATATAATGTTAAAAGTAAATTACTAGAACTTACATAAATTTTAAATGAGACATAGACATCAAGAAACAAACGAAAATATTGTACACTATAACACAACTCTATAACATAACCATTGTAAAACACATTATTGTAAAGATTTGTTTTATATGTCTGAAATATACTACAATCAATCAATCAATCAATCAATCAATCAATCAATCAATCAATCAATCAATCAATCAATCAATCAATCAATCAATCAATCAATCAAGGACTAGATGTCATCTTGTAGTCTTCAATTGCATGTTTACTTACGAAAGAGCAGACAAAAGAATTACTAACTCAGGAGATAATGCAGTGAATTTACAGTGACTTTCTCTTACAGTCAAACCTGTATTTATGGCCACCTCTATAGAGCAGCCACCTAAAGGCCAAGTTTCATAACCCTAAAGGCCTAAACTGATACTTTCTATGGAAATTAACCTAGACAGAAAGGTCACCTGTCTTAGCTGTCTATAAAGGTCATTTTCCTCA
Organism: Calvadosia cruxmelitensis; assembly: GCA_900245855.1. Classification (NCBI taxonomy): domain Eukaryota; kingdom Metazoa; phylum Cnidaria; class Staurozoa; order Stauromedusae; family Kishinouyeidae; genus Calvadosia; species Calvadosia cruxmelitensis. Next base: position 8,845 of record OFHS01005659.1, read on the forward strand.
GGTTCCAGAGGTGACCGTTATAGACAGGTTTCACTGTACCTGTACATAGAGCTCTGAAATTGTCGCAGGTCTTTGGGCAGACATCAGCAAAGAGTTCAAGCACAAGACGGCCAGCTGAAAGAGAAAACAAACAATACATTCTCCAAAATGCAGTGCTGTATAGATTACTTTTTATTTGTAACGAATTACAATTACAAGTTACAGCCGTTAAAAGTAACGGATTACAATTACAAATTACTTATAGAAAAATGTAACGAATTACAATTACAAATTACACTGGTTTCAAAAGTAATCGTTACAAATTCCTTTTAAAATTACTTTTGCAAGGAAGGACATTCATTTTGCAACAAACCTTTAAAAAGCACATTTTCTCATGAGATCGAAGAGTATTTTTGTGATTACTGCTCAAAAATCACACATAAATGCAGCATAACATCAATCAATGTCAATCTGTTTGACTGAACGGAGTGAACGCTAGCACTGTGTCTGTTTCGAAACGATTTCGTTGAAGGAAGAGCAACTGAGCAAGTATGAAAAGTAATTTTCAAAATGCCCAACAAGTTACAGTAACGATTACAAATTACTGCTGAAAAATGTAACGAATTACCGTTACAAATTACTCTATCAAGAAAGTAACGGATTACAGTTAAAATTACTTTAAAAAGTAACGATTACAAGTAATCAGTTACTTGTAACGAATTACTATACAGCACTGCCAAAATGTAATTTCTGAACTTAGTGGTATTTTTGAACTGAGTGAGTGGGCCTCTCTAGAACTGTGGAACAGTGTCTGATCACAAGATAATATGACCCGACCTCAGAGAGCACACTTTCTTCCTGTAGGACTACACATTCACACTTCATATCTCCCCAACGCAGCAAAAAAATTAATGTCTACTATATAATCAATTGGCAATTAACTGATTTTAATCAATTATTGTTTTCTGGTCGAATAATCGAACTTCAATTTCATAATCTCACACATGATATCTACGATATGTCTTGCAGATTAGGAAAATTGTTGAAGTTAAAAGGATAAATAATCACTGTGTGAATAGTAAATAAAGCTCATTAGATCATGACTTTGTCTGCTTCAAAATAGCACGGTAATGGTGGTCGCGATCACACCTGTGTGATAAAAAGACTGAGGTGCAAACAACAAAGAATTTTGCCATTTGTGATTGACGCACTCATAACTTTTGTTCAACCTTAGACCCCAGTGGAAAACATGTATGTATGTATGTATGACTTTATACTGAAAATCCATTAAGTTGCAAGTAACTTTTTTTCATGGAGCAGAATGCTGCACCAAATTTCTGGCGCACAGCGGCACAGGAGATATGAATAGTCGGTACTGAACATTGCTAGAAATTCCAGATTTTTGCATGGCGCAAGCTTGGAACAGCGCTCCCTGGCACAATCTTCAGTGTAAGAAAAACAAACTTTCCAGTAAGGACCTTAGAAACAACTGAACGGCAGCGACGGTCAAAGCAAAGTGAAATAAATTCAAAATCGGTTAATCTGATATCGTCCAAGGCTATATATTTTGTTGACTCTAGCTGAGTTGCTATGCTCTATTATTCATTGGATAATCCGATATTGCACCCTTTGTATTGTTGCATTGTTAAATCCTGCGCAGACGAGTCCTGCGCATTTTGCCGGACGAATAGCGTTTCGATCACAAGATTAACAGTCAAGCATATAAAGGCAGTCGATGCTGGGTTCACTATCCCTTTGTAGTCCAATGGGACGAGTAACCGCAATCAGCACCGAGCATTCCTTAGTTGGATGGTTATGCTTCGCAAAAAATGCTAACTATTCACTGCCTTCCGACACCCAGAGAAAGCAGCTTATACGCCAAAATATTAGTGGTGTAACTAAATTTAATACAGGATTGACCTGGCGTAACATCAATGTTTCTCGACCAGTGAATCAGCGCCGCTACTTTGGACTCAGAAACTGGAAACTAAAAAGGGGTAAGGGGCCAACTCGGCCAAGGGCAACTCGGTCAACTGCCGATCTCCTACGGAAGCCGCGGTGTTTTCATTTCAGCAAGGTTTAATACAATTATAATATTAAATAAATTACAAGAAAACTTCGCTACGCACCTGGTACGTGATTCACACTGATGTCAAGGAAACATCGAGGCCTGTAGCCTGATGCTTTAGGGATGTTATCCTCCATGCTTTCAAGTTTGCATTTGGAAAGTGAATTACGCTTCTCTCTTTAAAGCGCCTCTTTTTGCCAATAGCCTCGCGCCATCTGTTTTCAACAACCAACATGGCGTACTTTGGGGAAGATGGAACTGATATTTCGTTACAGTGGAATCCCCTTGGTGAAGTTTATTACAGGTGAAATTTACCGAGATAGTAGAAAATACCCTTTTTTAAAGAATTTATCTCTTCAGAGATAATGCTTGATGGAGTAGGGAAAATATGACAGCTTTTGGTCCTTGCTGACATTGGCAATTTAGCACAATTTATTCTCTTCCAAACAAATATTCAAAATTACAATCTGATAAACGAGCCTATATACATATTGAA
>OFHS01005662.1:0-11378 GCA_900245855.1 Calvadosia cruxmelitensis
ACACGTACCTTGATGTGTATTCTTTGCGTCAGTGTAAATTTTATTTCGCTGAGAGGCATGGAATATCTAGAAAATACCCACAGGAACAGCGACGTCGAATAACGCGCGGTCAAAACACAACTATTCGAAGACAAATTTTCCTCGTTTTATCCCACTAGGTACCAGGCCACCACTTCTGGGCATGCGCGTGAAAAACCGTGAACTTGCTTATTGAAATGAAGCTGTCTTTTATTTAAAAAAGTAACTGCATGCCATGTTCAAGTGTCAATCTGTCAATCTGTCTCTTTGAAGGTGTATGTCCTACTGGTTTGAACGAAGGTTACATCAAATGGGACGACGAGCATTCCAAACTCGACTTACAAAATCGTCACGTCGGAGAACTGCCAGACGGCGTGTACGATAAGACGAAGACGCAAATCAAGTATTGTTGCAATAACAAAGGGAATGTCAATAAACCAATCAGCTTGCCGAACTCGCAGCCATTTTACATGATGTCTCATCAATCTTCCCAATGCCAGAAAGTAGCAGGAATGAAGGTAACTTAAGAACATGCAACCTCCAAAACATGCTGACAATTTTTTTAACCACCTGCAGTATTTGAAAGAACTACACCAACTCCAAGATTTCCTGTCTGTTTCAATAGAAAGTATGAAGACTATTCACTAAAACCTACCTTTTTAAGTCAAAAACGCCCTCTAACAGCACATGATGTAAGATCGAATGTCTTACACTTCCCCATGTCGCTTTACGTGTGTTTTTACAGGGGACCATCAAGCTCCAGAAAACAAAATATAATCTTCCTTTCTTGAAATCTTGTAGTAACGTTGATTTGTGCTGTAATGAACATTTTCGTTAATCACCATTGCTTTTCAGCACAGTATTGCATGTTAATCGTATGTTTGTGCGATGAAACGACTTTATTGTCAAGTCGTATCTTCGACCTAGGTTAAACGGACGCTTGTTATTCGCTGATATGCTATTGCAGCCAGAAATGTTAGATAAGAGCTTGAAAAAAATTCGGTCTGATTAAGAAAATGGTGTCTGTTTCGAACAGGAACGGCAACTCAAAAATGATAGACTTGTGCTCCTGCTTCAATAAGAGCATCTCCGATCGTAACAAGAACAACTTTGAATCCAACACCGCTCTTTCACATGCATAATGTTATCCAATTCCTATCTCATATCCAAAACAGCATCTAGAGAAAACCGGGGATTGCAACCTGATTTTGAACAGAACACACCTATTGCAGTTCCAAAATGGTTCATGAAGGCAATAAACACAACCGGAAACGGAGATGTGATGATAGTGTACAGTAAATTAATTACAGTAATCAGAGGCTCATCGTGCGAAGATACAAGCAGGGACAATAACACCGTGGGAATATCTCAGTTCCAAAGCTGCTGAAGAGCAAATCTCAACAGAAACAACAGCAAATATACGATGTACTACGTATAGCCGCCGATAGCAAAAAGTTCTGGGTCATTTGCATCGGTATACATCAGTGCACCAGAAAAGTCAGCATTTGCTCAAAAGATCACAGACCAGCAAACGTCTTGTTGACAGGAGCCGTAATAAATTTTTATGGCGCGAAAATGTATCGGACGTCACCCTTGTTAAACCTTGCCTGTCTTCAAGCAATGCACGTGACTCATCAAATAGGAGCGACTAGCTTGATTAAAAAAGAGCGGGTCTAAGTCATCCGACGCTCCCTGAACGCTCCTATCTGTCATAGGATCTGAGAGAGTAAAATGCGTCCGTTGAACCTTTGCTTAAATGACGAGACTTGTTAAAACAGCTTTAGAAATAGCATAGATCATACCACTGCAAATTTGTGATTCTTCTATTACTCTGACTTCATTTCATCGCAAACCTGACAGATCTATGTGGTTCACTCGTAGGAAACAAGTGAGTTTATCAAGTTTGATGACAATGATAGAGGTAACACAAACGAGGCTGGTGGAGCTCACCCGTACGGCCCAAGCGAGGATGTATTCAATACGAAGGTCTACTACTGTTACTACGAACCAGGTTAGTGTAAACACTATGCAGGCTGCTAGATGCCATCTAGAGTTTTAGCTTCTAACGGTATGTTATGTAATGGCAAAGGAATGTGGTGATATATCATAAATGACTAAGAACAGCAGAGTTCTCTATAACTCGAGAAATAATATACATATTCACTACCGATTAATCTATGAAAACGATGCTAAAAATTTAATTTCTACTAACATGTAGCACATAATGTCTCTGGTCATAAATTGTCAATCGGTAGAGCTGCTGTGCCAGCTCAAAAAAATGAACCGTTTTACTTAAAAATAACAAGTTGATGCTTTTCACATCGCGGGGTTGCTTCTTGCTTCCGGTCTGGATGCATACGACGATGCGTTGGCTCTTTTCTCTCGGGACGGTAATTGCAAATCTTTTATTTTTTTCTTCCTACAGAGAAATTTCCATTTATTCGAATAATCACCAGACAATATAATATCATTTACAGTACTATTAAATTTACTCAAACTAAAATAAAAAGTTAACAATAATTATTAAAGCAAAATTTAAACTTTAAATCTCCTGACATGATCATTTTCAAATTCAAATTTCTCCTATTAATCCTCTCGAAATAGTCGTGTGTAATATAAAAGCCGAAAACTAAAATTGAAATTCGCATGATTAAGGTCTTGAGCTAAAGTATTGCTATTTATTTTGTTTCATCAGGAGAAGATAGCACTGACGATCTTGGAACAGGAAAGAGTGTGATTGGAGGAAAGGTGAGACGCAGAAAATGACATATAAATTGTTGCTCAAAGTGATCAACAGCATGTCCTTAATGAATGGTTCTTCAAAATGAGAAACGCGGTATAATCAAGTAAGCTGTTGCTCAAAATGATAAACACGGTATAGTCAAGTAAACTATTGCTGAAAATACTAAGTATGGTATAATCAAGTTAATGGTTTTTCGAAATGAAAAACACGATATAATCAAATAAACCGTTGCTCAAAATGATTAACACGGTATAGCCAAGTAAATTGTTGCTCAAAGTGATGAACACGGTACAATCAAGTACACTGTTGCTCAAAGTGATGAACACGTGTAGTCAAGTAAACTAATGCTCAAAATTATAAACACGGTAAAATCAAGTAAACAGTGCTCAAAATGATACGCATGGTATAGCCAAGTAAATTGCTGCTCAAAATGATCAACACCAGATCATCAAGTAAAATGTTTCTCGAAGTGATGTCGAGGCATGAAAGGTTACATATTGATTAATTTTGATTGCACCAAAAGGGAACTGGATCATAATTTTTCTTGAAACGTTATTGATGATTGTAGATACGTTTCATCATAAAAATGCATTAATATTCACTCATACATTTTATATTATTTATCTGCATGTTCAAATAAAATTATTACTCTACATCTTATTCAACTTTAAGAAGCTTCTAATTTTCCCGATTTAAGGGAATATCTTATCAAGGAAGACGATCTTGAATTACAGATAAACCTGAACCACGACTGGCTTATGTAAAGTTTGATAATTTTAGAGAGATTTCCTATTGTCTGTAACATCACGCAAAGCTGATTGTGTCATCATAATTATGCAATGTATATTTTGATAATTCCCATTTCAATGACTCAACCTTATTGCCTTCATTTATTAGGAGGGCAAAGCTAAGTCTTCCGGATTGGCTGTTGCTATTGGTTGCGGAGTGGCAGGTGCTATTGTTGGAACAGCATCAATTGCATTCGCTACAAAACGAATTCTCGCTTCACGATCAAAGCTTGGTAGTGACGGCCTAGAGGACCCCCAACCCGACTTGCCATAAGTCAACGAAAGCCAAGGACAATTGCCTTCATGGAATCACACCTAAGGCTCGCTTCTTTGTTCTGTGGTGTGCATCGTAGTCTTTGGAAATGACAATCAGATGACCTGACAATCGCACCGTCGAACTAAGAAACGAGACTTGAGCAAGTCAACTGCCTTCACAAATATCGATGGAAATGCTAAACGATGATCGCTCTTGATTCATTACTGGATCGCAATCTTTCAACTTAGCGAACAAGAATTATTCGATGTAGAAATCATTTATTGGTCGACCAAATGTATATCGCATGGATAACTGAGGTCGCCCACCAAAACATTTTACTTGTACATAAGACTTCAAACGTGGAAGGATATTTCTTAAACTTTCTTACTACGTGTTCCGTTAAGGCTACGGTCTTGGAATCATTCCCGATGCTAATCAACTACTGTTCTTATCGAACGCGATATTTTTTGCTTAGAGCACTTGTGACTTGCTGCGCTTGGCTGTCATTATATGTAAATGAGTGTTTTATGTTATGTGTTTTTGTTTTCTTATCGAAGTGTTGCTCTGAAAGCCATGATATATGATGAAAGAAACAGCGTGGAATAAAGTATTTTATATCTGATAAAAATATCATTGATTCGTTTGTAGTTGTTTCCTCTCGATTTTACTCATTCCTTCTCACTCTATAAGCGCTGCTCCCATATTAAGAATAAAATGTCTCATTCCAAGCAATATTATTCTTAAGGCCAACAAAAAATACTTATCCACGCTGAGAACCAGGAATTATTAAGTATTAATATTGCCATTGTTCTTCCACAGACCAAGTGTTTTTATAAGAAAATGGATACTTGAAGTAAGAAAAGAATTCTTATGTAAAGAAAATATTTTTTAGTGCATGTATTTTTCCACCCTATTTTCCGTGTTTCCTGAATTGTTTTTGTTAATCTACTATGTTTTAATAGATTTATTAAACTTTGGGGTGTATGGGGCTCTGCATGAGGTAGTACCTTTGGTGTCTGGCAGCTGCACTCTCTTGAGAGCGGACAGGCAACATTGGACCCCAGGCATCCCCTAAATCTCTCACGTGCTGGCTCCAAGCGCCACACCCTGGTACACCGCCTCAGCTGGCGGGCCAAACCACGTGAGGGGGTGATGTTAACACTGCATCACTAGGCGAAGGAACTTCCATGATGAGGTCACCGGCTAGGGCGGAGGAGTTCCCAGATGAACTTAACGGCCAGGTGTTCACGACCAGGGCGAGCCCCCGAATTGGAGGATATCGGCTGTGATCGGGCATGGAGAGGGATAGGCTCCGCCATGCGTCATTTGCCCTTGATACGCCACATGAAGATGACAACCAATTCTTTCTTTATACCGAACGGGAGTGGAGAGAGCTGGTCAAGGATCTTCGGTGGCGCTCCCACGGTCGCACAGACTAAGGGACAAGTGAAGTGAAGTGAAGTGAAGTGAAGTGAAGATTAAACTTTATTAAATTTTGTGAAAAATTTAAGAGACAGTTGGTTACTGTATTCACTAATCAATCTATTCCAGTAAACATAAAATGGATTTAGTCAACCGCATTTTGTACCAGGAAACGTTGATCCCTCAAGACCTCAGTTAAAAGACCGCGATTTGTCTTATCCAGAACTACCTCGCTTGTTTCTATGGCAACAAATGAAACATCATAAACAACACATGATTTCAGCATCAATCTTGTTAAACAAAGTGTAATTACATTAATGGGGTATAAAATGTTTGATGTAGCATATTTGCGTGACGAACACAAAGTAAGAATATAGCTTCCACAAAAATAGATGTGTTCTGCAGATGCGTTATTAATGGCGACCTTTAAACTGGAAAAAGCTGAGACGCTTTAAATATAATCTGGAAGTGGACTAAGTACGAACTTTCCTAAAATAAGATCTTGGGAAGAACAATGGCAATATTCATGTTGGAATTAGTAATTTATTGCATAGCGTGCACAAGTATTCTTGCACTATATATAAGGAAATTTGTGAAGCAAGAAATCTTGCTCTTACATGTTTGCAGTGAGTGGCTCTTTCCATCTGATTGATATTATTTCTGATGTACGATGTATTTCAGTTTGGCATTTTACTCACCGTGGCTTACAGCAGATCAAACTTTTGCTTTATCGTAACTTAGTGTATATAGTTCAAAGTTCTGGCTCCTATTTTACCTTAGAAACATTTGCATTTAAAGGAACACATTCTTAAATCTAGTAGAAGAATATTTGTCCACGATGTAATTAAGTCACGAATTACAAAGCCAAATATAAAAATTTTCTATTGCTTTTCCACAGACCAAATCTCAGTAAAAGAGAGTTGATACTTGAAGCAAGAACAAGTTAACATCCAGAATCTTTATTTTGATATAAACGGATAACTTACAAAAGTAATTCTGGTAAAAATGTCTAATACAATACAGTTAATTTCCAAAACATTGAAAACTATAAAATTACTCTAGAAATATTTACAATACTTACTACTAAACTTATTTATTAAGAAATCTATAATATCCAGAATATAATTTTTTCTGTTTAAGGAGTAAGTCATTCTTGCAAACATAGTTGAGTCAATTCGCTTGCCAGTAATATTCATTGCGAATTAGTTCTCAAGAATTACTGAATTAGTTCACGACTACCTTCAGACGTGAAATATATGCAGTAAACTTTAAATAGTTTATTTCAATTTTCGTCACATTGATAAAACTCATGTTTGAAATTAACATATCGTTTTGTGTTGAAAAAAGTACGCTGATACGTCTATAACCCAAAGATAGGCTTCTAGTCAGTGAATTATTGAAATGCAGCATGCATTCCTGACATTTTGATCTACTAACCTACGGTTCATTGTTTTGCTTTTATAAAAGTGGACAATATTACATTACAACAATGTGAACGTAAGTCGTCTTTCCATAACATCCTCACTGTTAATACCAGTGTTCAGCAAAGTACTGTATTTCTGTACTTAAGTAAAAGTAAAAGTAAATGGCAAAAAAATACTTAAGTAAAAGTAAAAAGTACTCGATGAGTTGACTAAAAAGTACTTAAGTAAAAAGTGTAAATGTATTAACTTAATACATGGACGTGGAGACAATGGGGCTATAACGCTGCCCCTTCCCCCAAACCGAAAGAGTGGCAAAGAAAGACACATCAATCTTCAATACATCACCATATCAAATACCACCCTGCTTTGTCATTGGCGGCCCATTTTATACAGTGACGATAATGATGTAAAACTTAGTATTGTATTCCTAAACTGTAATGACAGTGAACGAAAGCGAAAATTCTCCGATTATCAAGACAGCGTTCTTAGAAGTCCATGATTACATGTTCTGGGTCTGAAATTCGGATTTGAGTGAAAAAGGAGTTAATTATTGCAAGCACGAAGAATGCGAAGGCTCGGTCGTTATATCCGTCTCGATTTTCAGGGATTATTATTGCCATTTTGCGACATATTCTCATTACAGTAAGCGAATGGCTTTTCACAGAGCTGATAATTCCAATAATGATTTTTCGCGCGGAAAATAAGAATATGGCACGAATTCGCCAACTTCATTTCTGAACATGTGCAGTTCAATTTCACTATTGCAGAGGAAACCTCTAATGTTTCATAGGTCGTAGGCTAGGGTTTTGACATCGATACTTTTGCTGGCTATCACGTTTTGAAAGTAAAAAGTCAGATCGAACATATCCGAGCACTTTCTATGCTTGTCTCTTAAGTGAGTGGTAATGATTAAATGTTGTTTTCGACCAATTATAATGAGCTACTTTTGAGGGTATTTGGTACCGATTTCGGTTGCCAGCAATCCAGAAATAACATCCATTCTTATTTTCCTTCATTTTGTTCACACCAAAATGCGTTTAAGTCGTTCCCGAGATTAGATCTTTCCAGCTCTTACTCTATTGACCCATTAAGATGGATCAAAGTCAATGGCATTGATAATTATTCAACAACTGATTCGACGATGAGTCACGATAGACTATAGGCTTGTGAGCATCCGAAGCATTCCTATGCTCTGCCCTTTTGATCCTCTCTTAATTCCTCACTGATCTCATTACAACAGACCGAGAAACAGACCTTGTTTCGTGGAATTCACATTCTAGTGGCTGACCACCAAAGACTCATCGAAACCATGGCGTCGAGCTAAAGGGAAATGATTACAATGTCTACACTTCTGAATATGAAATGTGAGCGACCTCTCAGATTTATAGGCAAATGTAAATGTTTTGACAGCAGAATGTGTCTCCGTTGGAGAACGACAGCGAAGAGCAGGGTTCGTTTCCCATCGCCATGGTTAGTTGGCTACGTCACGGATAAGCTCAACCACAGACAAAAGGGCAAATTTTAAATCGTTACTAGTGGCAACGAAACAACAGCGAAAACTGTTATTTTCCATGTAATCTCAAACGGCTAATTGTTTGTTCGACATTGTTTCGCTTCCTTTCACTTCGCATGCACAATAGTTGCAATGACCACAACGGCGCTTGAATTCTGCTCTATCAAGTTTGTTCCTCTTCTCGAGACACCGAACGGCCATCTGCGTAGATTGAAATCTGCTGTGACAGGCTGGAATTCAAGAGCTGGCTTTACGTATAATTGTTCAGGTTTTGCTTGTCTCAAATAATCTAGAGGAGATTCTGGTGTCGTCACCTGCCTGCCCTGGTGGTGTTGTTTTGAAATGGAGCAGAAGCGTGGAGTATTTCTTTCTTGGTGTCTAATGTTCCTGTTGTTATCAGGTAAGCCTGGATATGAACTCTGAAATAGAGATTAATGTCTGGTTCTTGATTGTACTCTCACCAAATTAAATATATGATTCAGTCAAGGAAAGCAGAAGCCAACATGATGTCTCTTTTGAAGGCTATAGTGACTGACAGGTCTAGTTCAGACAAAACGGCGTTCTGTGGCAGCTTGTCTCATAATTGTCAAGGGATTATAACACAACATGAAACTCATCAGCGATTCAGCGACTCCATTAAATCTATGGTGAGACGTCTAGATCAATATGACAAGCGAGACGACCAGAAGGCAAAATGAAACCTCGTCATCTATATACAATACTGGTGTTTGTGAAGCATGGCAGGTGCTAGTAATATTACCAATATTGAACTAAGTACCAAGTAATAATTTGGAATCATCTTGATGTTACTCGTAGACCACACGCGCTTTATTCCTTTCATCGTTTAAAATGGGAGTTTCTTCTAAATGAGCCTGCTGGCATCTCCAGCTGCTCATTCTCAGGATTAAGAAACTATACCATTATTCAATATTGTATTTAACACTGCAGCGAAACACAAAAGCTTTTTCAAATCACCGAAGCAAACCCATGAAAAACGAGGAAAATTTGCTGCATTATTGTTGAATACAGTTGACGAGAGAAAAAGAAAGCTAACAACACATTACATGAAGTTTGAACGCATTCTGTGCGACAGCGTTAGCATTTTATTTAACAAATTGCATCCATCGATACCAGAGCTCATCCTACGTACGATGGTCCCCAGCTCCAAAAATATGAGCACCAATATGGATTCATCTACTACATTTTCTGATAAAACGTGCTTCAATATCAACAGACCATTAATATAAATTGCTAAACTGAGTCTCATTTATCTGGGAATTACATTTTCTAACAAGTAACCAGTCCTTTTGTGATTGAAAAGGCCATTCGACAAGTACCCATTAAACTAGCAAATGGTTTAGCAAATACTACTACTACTGGCTCTCCGTCGTGTGTCCGACTATGACTTTTGGTGTATCATTTGTCTCCATCTGTGTCTGTCTAGAGAGAGCTTTTGCCATCTACCTAGAGATATCTCCTTGTCTTTGAGGTTGCGTTTGATGGTATCTTTGAATCGTAGTTTGGGTCTGCCAATGCCGCGGGAACCTTCTGCTAGTTGAGAGTATAGGACCTGCTTCGGGATCCTTGTGTTGTCTAGTCTGTTGGTGTGACCAGCCCATCTGAGATTTCTCTGGGTGAGGATGTTGTATATACTGTCCATGTTGGTTTTTTGGAGGATTTTCATATTAGATATAAAGTGCCACTATTTCACTGACAGAATCTGTCTTAGCTGACTCATGACAAAGGCATTCAGCTTGTGTGCCGCGCTATTTTATAGACAGTCCACGACTCCACTCCGTAAAGCAGTGTAGACAGAACAATGGCTTGGTAGACAGCACACTTTGTTTTGGTTGTCAGGTCTTTACTATCCCATACCTTTACTCGCAGCCTTCCAACTGTTTGTGACGCTTTCGACATTCTCAATTGCAGTTCTTGATCTAGTTTGTTATTGTTTGTGATGATTGATCCAAGGTATTTGAAGCTCTTGACTATGTTGAGGTATTCACCATCTATGCTGATCTTCTCTCCCTCATCATGACTTCCTGGTGGTGGTTGATACATCATCTCAGTTTTGGTTATATTTATCTTCAGTACAAAGTCTGTGGCAGNTATAAAGAAAAGTAATCCTAATATCAAATGATCTAAATGACTTTTATTTGAGAAATAGCACATGTAAGCAATGAGATTTATACGAAGGAATGTTTATCCGTCAGAGACTCAAAGCACGTGCTTTACGCACTCAGTCTAAGTAATCTCTTGTTGGTTGTAGTTTCCAAACTTCAACTGTAGAGTTATTACTTTGAGCAAAGTGAAATCACATCTGGAATACCACTAGATTAATGAATGCGCATGGCTTATCAAGTAATGACATTTGAAAGTATAATTATCTCAAGTTGTAGAATATTTAGCAAATTATTATGGTAGGTAATGTATATATTTTCGCTCTTCTATGAGCAGATATGAAAGTTGTTGTTAATACTAAATTACTGGGGTAACAGGCTGCAAGTGCTAGGTTTTTACATGGCAGCATCGGCGTTATTTATGTACAAAACATAATTTGTTATACAATCACACTTCATTATACATGTGATATATTACATCTCTAGCCATTGATTTATATTCCTTACATATACAAGACTCGTTAGATTGATGATAAATTATTATCGTAGATATATAGACGACAAGATAGACCCCGTTAGGAAAGGTGTTTAAGCCCTTTTGACTCTCAAGACGCATTTGCTTTTACCACACTCATACTTGAAAAGTCTAATGTCGGTTTGTTCCGACAGTGAATAGTTTTGATAAATTATTTAGTAGTGCAGAATTACTTTGAAGTGTTGTGATATACAGTATCCCAGATGAGTTCTCTAAACCATTTCATATCTACAGAATGTTGTAGCGAAGGAAGAGGAAAGAAATCAAGATCACAGGAAGCAAGTAAGTTCATCATCAATATTAATCAATTGTATTTAAACGTATACATTTACAATTAAGTAATTATAGTATTGCCATACAGATGTAGCGTGGTTCGAATGTACTAAAACCACGCACGTAATGTTTGTTTGTTTGTTTGTTTATTTATTTATTTGATTTGATTTGATTTGATTTGATTTGATTTGATTTGATTTGATTTGATTTGATTTGATTTGATTTGATTTGATTTGATTTGATTTGATTTGATTTGATTTGATTTGATTTGATTTGATTGGATTTG
>OFHS01005664.1:0-11373 GCA_900245855.1 Calvadosia cruxmelitensis
ACGCGTCTGCAAGAAATTCTAGCATTTTCAACTTTGGAAATTTATGAAAAATACAATTCCTTGTCTCAAATTCCAAATTTTTTTGAAGAATTCAAATATAAGTGTCTTCTTATAGCCGCTAAAGTCGCTTAGGATTTCGAAGCGAAAATTCTGAGAACTGACAGCGCGACAAAATTTTTTAGACATGCAAGTCACCTCATCTCTCTTGCACACGACGCCTCGCGTTCCTTAAGTGATGTCAATTAAGGTAGATCCAGATCGTTTTTGGCAACGCAAGGAAATATCGCATTCGCCGTCAAATCCTGCAAACGCGATTTTGCGATAAATGCAATTAAAAAAGATAGGATTGCGCGATTTGAAAAATTAAAAGGGATTCTTTAACAGGAAGACTAGCTCTATCAATACAACCAATAAAAGTTCTAGGGTTTATGAGCACTTTAATATTATTCTGCTCAACATGGTACGGAGGACGGGAAATAGTGGCGAGGCATCTGCTGCAATGTTGTATTGTGTGCAGTCACATCGAGGTCGGCTTCTTTGCTGTATCGCCGATAACACTTTATCGTATCGTATCGTATTTTGCTGAGTTACAAAAAGCGATCAGCTACCGATGAATGGCTCCTTTTGTAGAAGACTCTAGAAGACATAAATATTTATCTCATTATCGACATCTCATCCTTTCTCTTCTCAGACAGCACAACAGACGGAGGAGCAGTATCAGTCTTTCCTTCTAGATTATGCTGGAGCGAGCACACATCCATTTTCTCAGTTCAAAGGTAAGCTAGGAATGGAATCAATAACACGAGGGAGTTCTTAGAAATCAATTGATGTTACAGTCAACCCTATATAAGCGGCCACCTCTATAGAGCAGCCACCTGTCTATAAAGGCCACTCTTCATAACCCCAATATGACACTTTCTATAGAAATCAACCTGGAGAGAAAGGCCACCTATCTATGAAGGTCATTTTTCTCAGGTCCAAAACGTGGCCATTATAGACAGGTTTCACTGTATATAATTTACAGCTTTTTGAATAATACAATTGAAACAAAGGCCACTTGCTTATTATCGACTGCCAGTGCAGTTTCATGGTCTTGTGTGTTGGTATAGTATCTAGCTACACGATGACACAGTTCAATTAGATGTCACTTTAATCTGAATATCCCTTCGAGTATTTATGAACTAGCAGGTGTTTTAATTGGCTTGAATACTTGTTGATGCTGACAGTATTATTCTACACTGGGATGCTATTTCCCATAGATTTGTGTGTGTCAATCATATTTTCCTTGTTATTGAATATGAGTTTTCAGCTCGTTTAAATTGAGTCAAAGTTGTAGAAAAATTGCATGGATACACAGAAAGTATGTGAGTCACAAACAATAGAACAAGGATTGCAAAAATATGTAAGCAAGTAAACATACAGTATACCCCGTTAATATCACCGCGGTTAATATCACGTCCCGCTTAATATCACTTCAGTTTGAAAACCAAGCAACTATCTGAATCAACTATCTGTACCCTCTTAATATCGCGACCTGCTTATTATCACAGCTTTTGACTGGAAAACCATTGTGATAATAATGAGGTCTCACTGTACAAGAGAAAGCAAACCAGAAGCTATCTAATTAATTAAAATCCATCAGGTAGTGGAAAAACAAGAAGTTATTACATACGGTCAAACCTGTATTAGCGGCCACCTCTATAGAGCAACTACCTGTGTATAAAGGCCAGTCTTCATAACCCTAAAATGATACTTCCTATAAAAATCAACTTGGACAGAAAGGCCACCTGCCTATAAAGGTCATTTTTCTTGAGTCCCAGAGGCGACTGTTGTAGACAGGTTTCACTGTATAAAGGAAAACATATAATAATGTAAATACTTAGAAATAAATGCATTTATTCGGTAGTTGTAAATGTACAGTTAAGCACAGAGACAGTTAATATCCAAAGTGGGATCTATCTATTTTACCTACCTGCAAAATGGGAAATTCGTTGAGACATTAAGACCAGACCTGTGAATTTTCACAGGTTCAATATGAGTCTCACAGTTTTGCTACTAATCTCGCGCTCTCACTGTTTTGCTTTATTTTCTGAAAGTTTTGCTTTCAAATCTTCATAATATTTTGAATATGCAATGCAGGGTAGTAGCATGGTGCCTCATAATATTCTGTATTCACCTTGCTACCAGATCAGCAAATTCAACACCTTCTAACGCCTGAAGATGGAGAAACAGCCAATCTTAAAAGTCTACCTAGTTGATCCTTATAGTTTTTAAAAAATCCGTCATTCGTCAGCAAGGGCTTTTATTTTATCTGTATCAATATCCAGATATCATCTCCGACATCTGTAGTTTAACTTGTTGTTATTTTTGCGCTAATGCAAAATATGTTCATATCTGCCTCGAAATGAACAAATCCGATATATTGAATAGCACTACATAAGATAATGGCTTTTGTATACCAGAGTACATCAACATGTAAGCATAGACAGGATATTGCCCTCAAATGAACGACTCCGAAGGCATGACCTATCGTATAAATTTCAATCTGTGTTTTTAATTTTCAACCAGCTGAAAATGCCCCCATTACGACGACCAGTTTAAGCGATGGAAGGCAACTTTCAGAGATCAAAGCTGGTATGTCATTGGCTCATGATTGAGCACATCAATTACACATTGTTGTTGTTGTTGTTGTTGTTGTAACATCTCGAATACTGCTAATAAAAAATTATATCATTGTCAGTCATACATTGTTGAAATGTCTCAAGTACAGTGAAACCTGTCTATAATGGTCACCTTTGGGACCTGAGAAAAATGACCTTCATAGACAGGTGGCCTTTCTGTCCAGGTTGATTTCTATAGGAAGTGTTATTTTTGGGTTATGAAGAGTGGCCTTTATACACAGGTGGCTACTCTATAGAGGTGGCCGCTTATACAGGTTTGACTGTAATTCAAATTAAAAGCTGTATCATTGTTTTAGATGATGATGAACGCTACAGGATGACGTACATGTCAGATGATGACGAAGATCAGCGTGATCGTAGCACGAGTGCTGATTCTTTCGATCGATTCTGTCGCAAGAGATCACGCGGTAGTAGCGCAGACTCAGAGGACATTGAACTACTCAACGCTATCAGAGACAAGCAAGACAACGAACCAGAAACAAATCGGAGTGGTCAGTTTTACAATCAAATGCAAATAATGTTTCTTTTCTGATACAGTGCAAACTCATTATTATCACTATGGTTTTCATCTCAAAAATTGTGATAATAAGTGTGTCGTGGTATTGAGAGGGTACAAATAGTTGATTCTTGCAGAGCTTGGTTCTCAAACTAAAATGGTTGTGATATTAGGTGATATTAATGGTATTAATGTACACAGTACAACTCTAGTTGAATCATAGTTATGTGAAGCGAATTAATGAAACCAACAAAAAATGGAATTTGGCCTGTTGGGTATATCATCAGCAATGATTATATATTTGATTATAAGATTGGCTGTGTTTCAGGACATGATGCAATTGCTATCAATGTATTCAATAGTCTGGTTACATCTACTAACAAAGGATACAACAGTTACAATAAATGCAATTTTACTGTATTGCAGAATACAAACTTTTCTTTCTGTGACATCAGATCTATCATCAATCAATCAATCAATCAATCAATCAATCAATCAATCAATCAATCAACCAACCAATCAATCAATCAATCAATCAATCAATCAATCAATCAATCAATCAATCAATCAATCAATCAATCAATCAATCAATCAATCAATCAATCGATATTTAAACTTAATTTAATTTAATTTAAATTTAATCAATTATTTAAACTCGTATTTCACTGTCATACATAGATAGCATATTACAGTTACCCCTAGGGGTACGTTTTATAAAATGGCGAGTACCTGGAGCCAACTAATAAAATACAATATCATCAGCGTCATTTTGTGTTTTGTTTATCCTTTCATTCTAGGGCATACAGAGCATCGAGGTAACAGCAATAAATAAGAACATAGTTCATAAAATAGAGCAAAACGTTTACAAATTCAGAAAACAAAAAATATTCATTACTATTTACAGCTAAAAAGATGCAGCAAGCTTTTATAATGACCAAAAGATTACACCAATTTCATAAAAATGGGGCTTTGATTTCAAGCATAACATCAGAATATCATTGCCTCCTTTGTAATATATTCCTTGTATTCCAGATGCTTTGACTCCTGATAACGAGCTATCACTTCATACAAGTGCCATTGAGCTTTCTCCTGGTGGCACTTCATTATCAGCAGAAGGCATCCAGAAGATCCTCAGTGCAAGGCTTGATACACAGACAGGTATGAACTGAAGGTTTTTTAATTGCGCGCTATCTTAATGAAATGGCTGCACAGTTAAAGGCAAAGCCAAGAGGTTAGTACGAATGCTAGCAACTGGGCTAGTCTGGTGGGTCGAATTGTGCTCAGACCCCTACCAGACTAAGCTTGCCTCATAAGACTGACGTCAATGGTTCTGGTTCCTGTGATCTGGCCTTTGTGATCTGGTGAGCCTTGCCCTATCCTCTCACTACAGTAGTGAGGCCCGCATTTTATTTGGATATCGCGAAGAACAATGGCTACAACATGGCAAAACACATGGAAGCAGATCTGTGAGACGTTGGACAATGGAATTGCGCATAGATTCCCCACCCACCTTACCTGAGCGTTAAATATGTATGTATTAGCATGAAATGATAAGTAAGTAAGTTTTGTAATTTTCACTGATTATAAGTGCAACGGTGCTCCGTTTTGTTCAGGGTTTTGAGAGGGCTCTCACACAAAAATAATCCAACGCATGTTGCAAATCTCCCATTGGATTAACACCACGGCCACACTTTCCTTGGGCTGAGGAGTTTAAATGTATATAATTACAGTGAATGCCAGCCTCTTATATGCAAACTAGGTATTTGCAAAATCTGCCTATATGTACGAACAATTATGAAATTCCAAGTTTATAATGCATTGCATTTTAAAGTCAGATACAGTCAAACCTGTATTAGCAGCCACCTCTATAGAGCAGCCACCTGTGTATAAAGGCCACTCTTCATAACCCCAAAATGACATCTTCTATAGAAATCAACCTTGACGAAAAGGCCACCTGTCTATAAAAGTCATTTTTTTCTCAGGTCCCTGAGGTCACCGTTATAGACAGGTTTCACTGTAGATGCAAAATCTTCTTTTTGCAAACATTTTTCTTGGGAAAATGTTTCACGTTTAGCGATAAATGGCTTGCACTTTAGCAGTACAAAGCAGTGTTTGCTGGAGTTTGTAAAGTACTGGCTTCAATGGCGTTTCTCTCGTCAGTGAAATATCCTTATCTCACAGCATGTCTGCACCAGTGAAGCAATCAAGAACATCATTGTAATGAATTCCTTTTCATTTTTAGCTATTCATTGCAATTTTTTGTGACTGCTTAAGATCAATTATCAATTATCCTTTTGTTTTCGCTTCATTGATAGAATTTTTTTTTCAAGGAATTTTGTTGCCAAGCCTTCCACGAAGACCAAGTCTAACAGAAGCCAAGAGACTTCATCAGAGCCTCAAGTGAGACTATAATTGCATTTAATTTGCTAATTTGTTTGTTTATTTGTTTTTTTATTTGTTTGTTTGTTTGTTTGTTTGTTACAATCTACTTGTCTTACATAGCCACCTGTACTAGCAGATAATCTTTCTTTGGTGCCTTTGGTGATTGCTCAGTTCAATCATGACTTTATCTGTCTCCTGCATTTCTTTAAAGTGTCGAGCAGAACACAATCCTCATGCTGTCATTGGAGATTTTCCAATTCCCCGATGAACAATTAAGCAAGGTGAGTGAACATTGTTTAGCTTTGTCACTTGAGAGTGAGTTGTAATTGAAATGCAACTTCACACCATGCAATGCATTTTAGAAGTTACTTATTGGGTCTACGTATTAGTACACTCTCATTGCAAACCATACAACTTGCTAGCACAGTAATTAACAATGTTTAGATTTATCACATACAGCTGCATTATGATGCTTAAGAATCCAGGCAATGTCGATAGCTGAGACTTCTCGTAAAAGAAAAGCTAAGGCACATTGTAGGAGTCATACCTACGATTATCTGGATTGCCGAGCCATTGCTATACCTGTCGTGCACCGCAAAGATATGCGGCGGGGCATGAGAAGCCAAACTCGCACGTGTGTCAACCGTTGCAACCAAAGACTTCAAGTAAACAGACTGCGTGCTCGTTAGAACAGATCTTTCATCGCGAACGGTGAAACTTTAAGAATATAGAAAACAGCTTAGAATGCGGTAACTAAACAAGAAATAGCGAGTAACTATCAGATTATATACAAATATAAGCGACAGAAGGGAAAACTGTAATTACAATTGTGACTCGACCAGATTGCGACTTGGCACGAGACTTGCTTTACGGAACTGACATTTAGCTACAGATTACACGAAAACAAGGTTACGACACGAAAGTGAGATTGGCGTGCTGCAACGCCACAATACCGCTGAGCTAGACGCACCCTCGTCGTTAGACTTCATGAACAATCTCCTTTTAGATAAGCGAGTGAGCCTCTTTACAATGTTGTTTATCAGCCTTGGCAAAATGACCCTCCTTTCCTCCTACGAACTACCATGAGTTGCTTTGCAGAGCGGCAATGTAAACCAAGCACTCTCCAACACGCTAAAAACGTGTGAGACTAGGGTTGCCACACCACAGAACTAACATACGCAACATTTCCAAGATTGGGTAGAAAAGTCTATAGAACTTCAACTAAATTTGGCACTCCATGGCACATGATAACAGCACGATTCTGGAAAATAAGAGATATCTGGTAACCATATGTGGGACCTCGTTAACTAATTTTGTCTAATTTTTGTACGTTTCTTTCTGCCTGTTACCTTATTTTTATTTTATTTTTATGCCTTTTTTCTGGTCTTTCTACAGATGTTTCTTGTCTTTGTTGGTCATCTGTTTGGTTACACTTTAAAAGTGAATCTCCTACTGACCAGTCATGCCATATACTTCCTATCACCAAATGGTATGCATCCATTCTCCATTGTGTAGGTTTGCCATATGTTTGCCATATAAGTTACTAGGAAGAGCAGCAAACACTCATTGCTTTTGCTACCAACTTCAGACCAAGTCACGATAATACATGAACATTGTTCAAAGTACATTGTAAACTCTTCTTAGCTATTGTTTGTCTTGCTCTTTCTTCAGGCAGTAAAGATTGTGGATTCAATACGGAGGATCTCATCTCATATGACAGCATAAATCAGATTCAGGTATGGTAAATAGTGTTAGATCTCTTACTCGTCAGATAGTACGCAATAGAATAACACTAGGAGTATTGTAATTGACTTCTGTTGTCTAGTGCTTCCCAAGACTGGCTAACTCGACATAGCTCAGTAAACAGGTAGAATACAGAATAATAAATTAGCTTAATGAATTAGAAATCAACTTTGGATTAGAAATCAATTTTGGAAATCTACCCAATTGCATCAAACATCTATATTGAAATTGATAATTTGACAAGAATACAATTATTATTAGAACAAAGAAATGATAACAACAGCCATAAGAACAATACACACTAACAATGATGTAGAACGAGACACTTGAGACGACAGAAGACAAGATAAGAAACATGCTACAGCAGTACATTATTCTGCAGCTATTTTTCCTCATTATTTAGGCTGGATATTGTTATCAAGATGTCTTGATCAAGTCTGATAATGGTTTATTTCACGTCTGGACAGGAGATGAAGTCTTGACCAGGTGAGAAACACAACATATTTACAGAATCAAACAACGTAGCTGAACTCAATGATTTAATGTGCTTATTGCAAGAGTGCAGATAAGATTGGTATCAGTTTTGCTCATGTCTGCATAGATGTATTTTATACCAATGCTGATATGCTGATATTAAGTACAGTGAAAACTGTGTTAGTGGCCACCTCTATAGAGCATTCACATGTGTATAATAGAGATGAGCTGATAGAGATTTTTGCCGATATACCGATACGATATATCGGCAACCGATAAAAAGTAATTATCGACCGGTACCGATATAAAACCATAATCTTAAAAAAAGCAAACTCAACGTGCATAAAGGAAAAATAACAACCAAATTGTAGCTTCCCATTTCATATTTTCATTTTTCAAGTCAAGTGAAGGCATCTCGGCAACACAATACGGAACTCGCAAGTTTTGTATCAGAAACCAAGTGATTCTCTGACCAAAGAACTTCAGGTCAATAATGCTATTAACATGCTGATGATTTTCCTTGATTCTGCTAATAACATTTCCACCCAGGCGGCTCCATTCCATTTGATGTCGTCTCTGTTAACTCCGCGCGACGAAGCAAGCACCTGTCTGTTTCAATCATGCATAGTTTCAATCATGCAATGTAAGTGTTGACATTCTGATGTAAAACAATGCAAGGTGTCAAATGATGATTCACAAATTTAATTGCAAAAATGTGATATAAATAAACCCTGTTGCGACTGCTCACAACGGAATTGAAGCTGTTCTTTTGACAAATTCAATCTCCTCTTCGATAAACTGACCAGCGTGCCAACGGTCAACGGCTTAGGACAATTACTAAATCATCGGTCTTATTGAAAATGCTCCACAACCGCAGCAACATGAGAAACAAATTTCGGATTGTTTCTTCGTAAGACCGCTGTGTTGCAGCTTCTTCAGAAACTAGCCAGCGAGTCAAAACTCAACCACTCTTGCTAGGAAAGTTTGTTGAGGTCATACTCTAAACGTAAGTGGCTTGTTAACATTGATGAATGCTGCATTCACTATCGTTTTCCCAAATGAGTTATATAAAATTCTATATCGGCTATCGGCCGATGATTGTTACTATATCGGGCTGATAACCGATATGAAAATATCACCGATATATTGGGCGATGCAAATACTGATATGATTCTCGGCTCATCCCTAGTGTATAAAGGTCACTCTTCATAACCCCAAAATGACATTTTTATAGTAATCAATCTAAACAGAAAGGCTACACTGATTTTTGAGGTTTTCCCATTTTCAGAATGATGATTTTGCACGTTTTTGGATTTATCATGTCATTGCACATATTTATGATAGCAGTTGCTGCTGTTTAGTTTGTGATGTTTGCCCAGATCTGGTTATTGGCTCAATTATGTAGCATGACATTTAATTAATCCAACCCAATTACTCTGCTGACGCGTTTAATAGAATACATTTTGTGTTCATAAGAGAAGATTATAAATTCAATTCTGTCATACGCCATATGCTGTCATCATATTGGTTATTCCATGGTACAATTATAGATAGAAATAGATAGACATTTATTAAAAAAATAACTGATTTATACAAGAAGTAGATGAACAATGGCTAAAATACGTACATGTGAAAGTCTGACTGTCGTGGCACGCCCGGAGACAATAACCACGACGAGCTTTATATCTAGCAACTTCTCATGACAAGGACACGAACAGAACAAAATTACGTTACAGAATACAGTGACTCTAGGCTACGACATAACAGCATGACATAATTAACACCAAGGAGATTTACACAGGAGAACAATATACAGGAAGATAACCGGAAACATGACACGCAATAAGTGTGACGATAACAGGAACTACAATGCCACCACACTGACTTGACTCCGTAAGCAAATGCTGCTTGTTTATTAGAGTCCGTAGTGGATTGCAAAGAATTCAAACAGAAATTGCAATTCAATTGACCGTAATTTTATTAGTACAATAGTATAAAAATCGACAATTAGGAAAAATACAGCGATGATCGACAAATAAAGTTGATGTTGTCCATATCAACAAATAAAAGTGTACCTTTTGGCAGACAGAGCCATTTTTATAGTACAAGTTCGATAATAAGAGTCAAGGATGTAGGACTTTGTATTCCTCAAGGAAAACTTCCAAGATTTAAAACAATCTATTATTTTGATATTTGAAGCTATAACAGGTCAGTCTTCGTATTCGTAAAAATTTAATTTCTCATTCAATCAGGCTGATCATTGTTGCTGTAAAGTGTAATCTGACGTCTGGATCTGGGGCCACATCGGATGAGAATTTGTTTGCCATGAATGCTGTAAACAACAATGATTTGGAATGCTTGATGAAAGACTGGTTATTGTTATTAGAAGAAGAAGAGGTTTGCACACTTGACTTTAGATTATTATTTGCAAAACATCAAGTCAAACTCAGTTTCTGACATCGCTTGTGATTTACTGTACCACCTTGCGGGGTATTGTGCCGTTTTTGGTCTGCGCTGTTTGGGAGGGGGGGTAAGTAAGTAATTTTCTGTGGTATTGGCATTATCTGCTTTTCTTTGACGGTGATAAGTTCTTGCAGTCTTGATAACGTTTGCTGTCCATGTTTGTTAAGTATTTCTGTCAATATCGGTATCACTTTTCACGGTTTGTTATTTATATCGGTCTGCATTTGGTCCTGGACGTCCATTCTTCTGCCTATTTTGGTGATTGCACACCTTCATGTCATTTGCTACAATATTGATTTGATAAACCCGGGGTTTAACTTGTTATTTCTGATTGCCACTTTCTGCTTTTGCGATAAGTAATAGTCAGAGAACCTGTGTGCCTGTGTCCAATTGGGTCTTGTAAAATGCAGGCCATTGTGCCATGATTCTATCATATTTATGTCCGTTTTTACTCATAAAGGCCTCTATTTTGTACTTTTGCAATTTCCGCTTTGTAACTGCTAGAACGCTGTTTCATTGTGTAAATGGCAAATTGAACGCAGGGAGCAACATTTAATGTTTCCTGTGTGCCGGTGATCAGAGCCCATGCTGCAGGCAACGAGTTGCACCATGTAAACCCGGATTATATAAGATGGCGGAAATTTTTTTCAATAGTAACAGAACAGCTTTATCAAAAAAAGTAGAGAAGTAGAAACAGAAGTATTGAAATTTTGTACTTAGGCCAATTAGAAAGTAGAAGCCAAATCAACTACTTTAGTAGCTGCAGATATTGAAATTTGCTACTTAAATCAACTATTTACTTGAAACTACTTTATTGCCAGAGTTCAATGGCTGTAAGGAAATGTTATACAGTCGAATTCCTCGACTTTTCGATCAGATAATATCCCCATATTTCGTAATAGTTTCTGCCGACTGACTTCCACTTGCTATAATGGCATTATTAATCCACTCCTCTTGCTTAATATCGTCCCAACTTGCTTAACCCCTGTCCTGCTCGCAAAACTATTTAAGTGAAGACTTGATGTCGCTTCACCAATTGCTGATTGCTTGCTTGCTAAGGACTAACTATCAGGGGTGGGTAGTAGCGAACTAAAACTAGTTCGCTAGACTAGCGAACTAGTTTTTTGACTAGTT
>OFHS01005665.1:0-10109 GCA_900245855.1 Calvadosia cruxmelitensis
CATCCATCCAAATGCGAAGCAACGACGCTGGACGCAGCTGCGTTAGCAGCGCGGACCAGCTAGTCTATAATATAAGTCGCACTGTGTGTCTGTCTGTCCGCATCCCATAAGAAGGGCTTGACCGAGCGCTTTGACTCCATTAACTGCAAATACCGCTCAAGCATACTTCGGCATATTCGCAACACAGCTTTCCATGATGTCTCTTCGTGTTTTGGTGAAGTTTCCAGCTTTATATACGAACATACATGCTTATATGAATTTATTTCGTTCGGCGTAATTGGCTCTGTTGCGGCCCATCGCCATTGTTTGTTTTCGCGAGCCATGTCTGGTCGTTGACAAGCCATTGTGATGCTAATGACTTTCTTCAAATTCAGCCAATCAAATGCCACTTTTGCTTCTTTCTCCACGTGTATCATGTTTCACTCAAATGGTTCTCAATCTCAAATAAGGAGCTGCGTTGTTTTCTTCGATTGGCGTTGATTCTGTCTGAAAACCCGGGTTAGGTTTTATCCAGTTTCGGTAATCTCTTAAACGACGCTGGCTAGGCAACACCAAAATATTCGAATGCCTTAACTCCTCGTAGCAACAAGAAGACTTCAATGCCAGAGACAAGCAAAACCGAATCACATGGGGTGATAGCGCACACCAGATGAACTGCTGCGAAACAACCTTTGCTGTTGCTGCCAGAAAAGCTCCATGAATGGTGAGACTTCTTTTCCGTGCTTGTCCATCATCTTCACAAAATCATTGTTCATGTCATGATCGATGGCAACACTAGATTGCTCCAGTTCTAGTGTCATTTCTGCTTGTCTCTCCTCCAATTGAGCGCATTTCAATCTCTCATCCAGCTGCTGTTACGCCTTTACAAATGTGATAGCTTGCAATGTCCTTCACCAAATCAGATAGGAAAACGTTCCTCATAGAACGGAAATATTTGGAGTACAGGTCATGATCAGAAGGAAGATAATATCCATAGACAGCTATGTGATAGACATTTTCTTGTAAATAGTTTGCCTGTATCCACTTTGTTATGTATCAGTCCATTGAAAAAAAGCCCATAGAGGGCTTATATGGCATCTGAATAAATGATGATGATGATGATGATGAAGATCAGCATCAATGGTGATTTGAAATAGTGGGAGAAGCATTGGTGCAACAGTTCTGCTTAAAACAACTCGATCAATCAAGATCTCAGTTGCCCAACTTTCCAGTGCTTTCAAGGAAGCGCTCCTTGCTGCCTACTCACTTAGTGTTTTGTAGCAAGTTTGCTGTTGCTGTTTTGAAGACGTTTGCTGGACCAGGCTCCTTGGCTCTCTTGGCTTGGACTGCTTTGAAGGTATGCTATTCTGTGGCATTTTTAAAATAGGGAAGGCTCCAGCTTGGGAAGTTTTTTGTTATCTTCTTGCCAACAACTACAATAAAAAATACCTACATTAGTATTAAAATTTGCATCATTGCATCATTATGCTTGGGAAACAAGTGACATGGCTCCAAAATAAACACAGCAGCACGGAGACCATAAACATTACAATGTTGTATAAGTAAAGATACTGCTTGTCGCACTATCAGTCTTTTACTTGAATAACGTGCCCAAGGTGTGCTTGGATTGCAGCTATGCCTTATAACTGACAAACAAGGGGCACCTTAAAGACACGCTAAAGGTCTTAAAACGGCACAGTTGACTGTCCGTGAAGTCATTACTGATTAGCAAGCAGCAACAATTACGAAAAAGAAAAGAATACATAAAAACTCACATGTTTCGATTTTATGGGGATGGAAATGCTCCTCGCATGTGTAGACAGTATCCTCATTGATCTGCCTTCTAAAATTGGCATCCATTTCTTGATGTCGTTGTAATTCGTTAAGCCATCTTTACGGTTAGGAAGTTTGAATATACCTATTCCTTTTCTCCGTCGGCAATTCCCACATCCATAAACAGAGCAGTTTTCTCCTGGCATTCTGTCATCGGTTAGAGATGAAATGAAAACACTATTGGAACGATCGGTCAAAGCAAACGACGATTGAACTCCCTGAATTTCAACCCATTCGCACTGTTGACCCTGCAACTGAGCGAAAACTGTGCAGGCTAAATATCACGTGACCAGGGAATGCGCGTTACAAAGAGTTTACGTGTGAAACCCGCTGAGCTTCCTAACCATGTTTACTCTATCAACTATGTCTTAAACATGAAACTGAATTGATTCGACGATTTTTCGAGTGAAAGTTCATCCCTTCATCTGTACGAATGCCATTAGATGCTAGTTCCAAAACTCTGCTTTGTCACTCTGTTTACGTATACTATACAGTGTTGTCATTCCTTGTGACATTATTCTACTACTCTATGTTTACAACCTTTGCTTGAATGTTTGCCTGCTATTTAGAAAGCCATTACAGGTCCCTTTCCAACGCTAGCAAACAAACAAATAGCCGTTCATCTACGAAGCTACTACAGTTAGAACGTAGCGATAAATGTTTACTGCAGAATGTAGTGAGGTGTCCAGTTAGTCTATAATTGGATTCGCGTAGCCTGTCGAATGCATTGTCTCTAAAGAAATATTCAACCATTTGGGCGCGACTAGTTGACTAATTTGTTCATGTGTCTCAGATATCAGACGTATTGAGTCGTGCTATTGAGTGAGTGCAGCTAATGTGTTTGTGTTGTTTCGTCCTCTGTATAGTGTTTTGCGCCAGTTCTCAGCAAAGAGAAGAGAGGCGAGAACGATCAGAAATAAATAACAGCAGGCTGAGCGATTATTCCGTTAATGAAGAATTATCGAGCAGACTTCAACGCAAACGTGCGATAAAACCACTTTAGAAGCACTTGAACTCATGCAGCAGGACGTTTTTCGGCATTTCTGCCAGAACTGCCGCCAACAGTTGTTGCAAAATGTGTGCGTTGCTGTCTCGGATGCAGAGCCGACGATTATCGAAAGCGTGAGCGTTCAGTCATCCTGAACATGATCCTATCACAATAAGCAATCCTTATGCCACTTCACTTGGCAGTAGTTTCTCATAATCGCCTCGAACTGATGGAGAAACAAGCCAAGAACTCAACAGCGTCAAGGTGACAAAACTCAATCTGAAAAGTGCGTCCTTACATTTTTGTTCATATCTCCGTAGTCTTTTGTGGGCCCACGGTGAATTTTAGGAAATCGCTTCTGCGTTGAATCTACCTCTTGCTCAACATCTCTTTTGAAGGTTGGCTTATTTTTGGAAACGATAGCAAAGTTGATGCAGGAAATCGAATTTAGTGAATTTGTTCACTAAGTTAATAACATCTGATTATCATCATCGGCAGCAGCTTGTCAAGAGCTATCTGAGCGTATAATTTAATTCTCGAAACAACGAGCGAATGGTGTGCAACAAAGGAAAACGTCCGTGTAGTGGCTGACGCGCGGCCAGTGTGAACTCAATGTGTATTTTATAGTCACGTGATAGTAAGAATATGTAGCTGTGTGATTTGTATCATCCTGTAATTTCTCTCTTTGCCGTCTGTACTTCGTCGTGTTAACAACACTGTCTGTCCTCGTATCTACGCTGAATCTCACGACATAGAGCTCTGACACCAACGACCATATATACTCCTTGGAACTCTGCCATCTCTCCCTGTCGTGGGACCAGAAACTTGTCTCTCTCAATTATATAATATGTGGAATGCGAAAGCCTCAATCTTCGTCTCTCTTCTCTTCGTCCTCCACATCCGCAGCGAAGTTCACGCCAACAAATGATTTGGCGTGGAATGGCCCATAGGCGAGAATTTTGCCGTAAACTGTTCACGTGAAACCAGTCGCTGTTAGCATGATCATCGTGAGACACCTACGCAATTACTGTGCAAGATTCTTTTCACACAACGTCTCATTTCTAGCGCGATGAGCATGAATACGCTCGTTAGATGTGAAAGCAGTCTTAAGAAACAGTCGGTAGTAGTGATCGGTAGTCATATCAGGACGAGCTGCTCTCGTGTAGTCACTGCGTGCTGAATAGCCCTTGCAACAATTTGCATCGCCTAGCCGTTTTGCAATATAAGCGTCAATTAGTGCGAGGGTAACGTAATCGTCAGCCATCTGCAGCCTTTTGCGAAACAAAGAATACCTCGGAAAATGCTGAATTTTCACGAGTTAGTCGCCGTTCACATTGTGAAATTGTGAATGAGCAGTGAGCTTGCTTATCGAAATGCATTATAAACCTTGGTCAAATTGAAACAATGTTTCTGCAAAAGTTGTTATCTATTTCTTATCTATCCGTTTATAAGATAAAATCGACATCCGTCATAGGCTCACAAATGGTGCAAGCAGACTCTGAAATGTTGTCGCAAATAAATTTACTAGCCTTGACACATCTCTTGTGAAATCTATATCTTTTGAAGATTTTAACCAGATAAGAATTGCAATGCTGGCTTATAAATTATGAATAGTGAGCAGCGTAACAGGTAAGAATTAGGGAATTCTGTCTGGATAGTCGTATAACTCCTTGGAAAGACGCAATGGATTCTCTATCAGCGTTCTGGCTTTGCTATCTCCTTCTCTTTAATTCGAAGTTATTAGATAGTTCATCAGCAAAACATGTAAACACTGCAATGCTTGAAAAGTTTCCCAACAAGATGTCAATTGTAATACCAATAGAGAAAAGGGAAACCAATTTGGAAGCCATCTGCCATCAATCTTGCCTTGCCAATCCGATTTGCTTGTCCTTCAACGTCATCGTCGTAGCAGCGCTCAAGTTCATCTGCGAATTCTTCAACATTAAAATGAATTTAATGGAGAAAAAGCTCATCGTATCGAACAGTTCCGACTTCTACAGTATAAACGTAAGTTGAAGTGAAGCCTACGCATACTACAATCCAGGTGCAATTCCTATGCACAGGTATTCTTAAGAAATATTTCATGTAGTGGCCATGGACGATCGATATTTGCAAAAGAACGCCGTTGATGTTTAAGTACAGAATCTAGAAATAATCACATACTAATATAATGGATACTTTTTGAATATATTGACATTTGGTTCATGACAAAACTGTAACCTGACATCTTGATTAAGCGCTTGATTCCATTGGCAGTATCTTGCTATGCGAATTTCTACAACAATAGCCGTTCAGCAGGCTGAAGTTTGCGTTTTCTAGCTCACTTCCTCATCGTTCTAAAACCCTTATAGTCTAGCCATCGAATTTCAACGTTCTAATCTAGATTGATTTCCGCCGTCCACCGAAGCTATGCCGATGGAGCAGCTTATGAATCAAAAAGAGATATAAAAACGTATGTTGGCTTCGTAGACAGTGACACATTTCTGGTAGCTACAAACGAAACCATTGGAAAGTTTGGTCATATTATGCTAAGAATTTATTGATAGTTCAAATAAGTGATGACTATGCTTGCGGGTTTTCGGGTGACAACTACATTATATAATTCTACTTCAGATACTATAGGTCTGGAAACTTAGATACGAACTGGACTAAGCCTTATATGAACTTTAAGATTTAGCTAACTTTTGCTTTTGAACGACTAGCTGTAGTATAGCATGTTTCAATTTCGTCATATTTGATGTTATTCGTAGTCTGCTATTGCCTGTTTCAACAAGGGATAAGGACAATAGGGAAGATAGGGGTGAATGGGGAGATGCAGTTCCTAGTTTCCCTAAGTAAAACTCTTCAATTCCTCCAAATCCAATAAGAAGGACTTGGGGGGGAACTGAATTTTCATCCCCAAACTCGATCTAATAACGCATTGATTGATACTGACATGATAAGCAAACTCTGCATGCATGAATGTCAGTATGGCAGTACAGAGTTGATTAACAATCACTTAACTGTAGCTGTTAATTTTACAGAAAATATTGTTAGAATGTTTCGTTTGCTACAACAAAATAGAGATACCGTTAACTGTTCCACTGAGAATAAGATTACAGATTAATAGAAGAGAAGAATGCACGGAAATATGTTGTGATGGAAAGTTAAGTGATTATTAATCAACTCTGTATATGTCCATTTTTTGCAATGACGTCAACAAGCCCGCTTGCTCTTGCTCGAGGACCATTAAGAACAGCATATTCTTGAGGCAACAACTACTACTACACTTTCTGAAATAAAAATATGATCTTGTGAGTATTTGCATAACATGATTTTGCTCGCCCTTGAACTTCAGCTTCAATTTACTCCTCCACTACAGTCTTCAATATTGATGAGTGACGACTATTTCTTGTGCTAGTCACATACTTATACACACATCAAAACAATTATGTCGATTGATCATTTCTTGTTAAATACATCATGGTGATCCTATCTTAAAATTCAATGACGACACGAATGCATTTCAATTTCCATTGTGACATTTTCGTAGATATACGCTGACTGCCAGGAGGCGCATGGGAAAGGGGTATACTCGAGTGGTATTGTACCACTGTATCTGTCAAATGGAGCTATTCGTATCAATGGATATTGCGACATGGAAACAGCAGATGGAGGTGAGCAAGAAGAGTAAAATGTAGTGTCCTTTGCTCATTAACGAATCCCTCAATTATAGATCAGACTAAGGCGGGCAGACAGTACAGTAAGATATCTCCAATAGTACCACACTTAGACAGATCTCAGCATTCAAGGCAATAGATAGTACAGAATTCTAATAAGAGGTGATGCAACATATCTCGTGACACCACATAAAGAGATCAAACACTATGCAATTATTAATTATTGCATGCAAAGCTGACCTTTATCCCTCATTAAGCAGCATCATACAGCAGTATGTGATCAAGTTACACCTGTTAAGTTCTCTCCTGTAGCACCTTGGATGATTTGAAATGAGAGTAAAACCAGGGAGTCGAATCAGTCAGCTATTACATTTTATGTTGCATTCAAAAGATTTCAAGGTGTGCAGCTGCATGGAAATGGGCCAGAATTGATGCAATCGTCCCATATGTGCCAAGTGTAAAAATATTACACACGCATTGATACTACACTTCAATATTTATCCAGTTGAGGTTGTAACTTGGTACCTATTTTCGATCCAAGAAAATGCTATTTTCTCAATAAAGCAAACTGCATTGTCGCTCCAAAGGGAGGTCGATATTTTTTGCTTAAGAGCGCCGTTGATGTTCCAGCAGAGCGCTTAGATAATAATCACATACTAATATCATGGATTCGTCGTAAATATATTGACAGTTGCTTGGCATTACACAACCGGATGCTCAATGACGTTATTTGTGTTACTATTCCTGATGAATTGCTATTGAGAGACGTCGACTCTGCGGCAGTTAATTGTTATAGATATCTTCATCACTTGGGTTTTTCGCTTAGATCATTTTATTCGTCAAAGCATCTTTTCATTGCGCTATGCATGAATTGCATATGCTTTATCGCGTAGGGTGGACTGTTCTCCAGCGCAGACAAGATGGCAGCGTTGATTTTGATCTACCACGAGAAGATTACAAAACCGGTTTTGGTGACCTATTTGGTGAATTCTGGTTTGGACTGGAAGCCATGCACGAGATGAATAAATCAGCCGGATACACAATCAGATTCGATTTGTGGAAGGGAGAAGATTACAGATACGCTGAGTATCTGAATGTGAGAATCGGCGATGAGACAGAGTTTTACGAAATCACCTTTGGATCCTATTCAGGTATTGTTGCGTCACAAATTAGAGACAGTTACAAATGGCGATTGCTACGTAATTGTTGCTGTGAGGTATCATCACTGTTAACGACAAATATTATTATTATTGGACATGCTGAGACTGAGAGCATAATAATTGCGATGTCATAATTAAGGCCAGCGACATAACTTTGACTGATTAGCCAAGTGCAGTCCAGATGCATTGTAGGATGCGCTTGAGTTTAATCTTTTTCGCATGAGCAGGTGGATTGAAGTAGCCTTGTTATAAGTACATGAAAACACCCCTCTAAAATCCCACTGAATCCCACGATGCAGGGATGGTTGTTGGTAAATTAGTAGGAGATGACAATTGATAGACTAAACATCAAATTGTGGACTTATTTCATCTGTTAGGAACAGCCGGTGATTCTTTGCCATCTGGTAAGAAGTTCACTACGAAAGACCTCGATCTGGACGGAAAGGATGCGAGCAACTGCGCAAGAGTGCATAGATCTGGCTGGTGGTGGCATACATGCCACCCCGTTGGCCTAAACAGCTACATTTCTCCTGGCACTTGTGCTTGGAAGGGAATGGTGTGGCAGGGGTTTAACGGTCATTGTACTCTGACGAAGACTGAAATCAAAATTCGCAAGTAATTGTGGATGATCGCTGAAAGGGAAAACCGAAGTGGCAACAGTGCATGGTGAACACTGATATGATGCCTTTGTAGACCAGCGCCATATTTCATTGGTGGACAAGTAGCACTGTGTAAGACCCAATTAGCGTTGTGGCGTTGCAGCATAGCCTCGTTTCACATTGCCCTGTCTGATTAAAAATATCTCTCTCGCGTGAGTAATATTGCTCACAACTCTCGCTAGTTCGATGAATATACACACAATAACATGTCTCTTATCCGGATGGTTAAATATCATAATATGTACATGCTCCTTGACCCTCGTTTTCTTATAATCTCGATTTATTTGTAAGTTTGAATAAGCACTAATCTCGTTTCCGTGTTCGTATGGATTTTTCTGTTACTGAACTATTTCTGTTTACATCGTGATCTCATTTACATATTAATTTATTCCGCATCTTTAATTTGTCCTTTTTAATTTCATTCATTCTCTCTAAATTATGCTTCACGTGTCAATCAATGTCGACATTTCAAAGCATTCATATAATGTCTACCTTGAAATTGTGTGAAATATATTTTGCTATCATCATCAATGTCAACATCCTCCAAATAATTTGTATAATTATCTTATTTGCATAAATGCTTTGATCTATGAAATTGTATTCAGATTTTCTGTCAGTGACACAACAGTTATAATTATTCTCTCGGCATTCTGTTATGTTGAATTGATTGTGATATCACAATGAATCAATAATAGTTCACGGACCGTCCATTAGAGGAATCTACTTTCAGAAATTGTAATATCAGAAGTCCAAACTTTGATCCGAAAACAGAATTAAACAGTCCAGGCTATAAACAATGTGTCTCACGCAAAAGTCCCGTCCCGTCTGTCCTTGCGACATTGCTATTTCACAAGAGAACTATATCCACGACGCAAGAATCTTGCCGAGGAATTGATATCAGGGATACATGAAGGGACTCTCATTGGCGTGGCATTTGGCAACGAGGCAGACAGGATCTCGTAAAATGTGATATAAATCAATGATTTTAAATCATGTTGCGGTAAACAGTGTATTACATTATTAGCATTCACTTTATGTATTTTAATTCATGTAATAGGAGGCAGCAAATGTCACAGCATTAACTGAAGCACATTACAATAATTAAGCATAGCTTCACTCGGTACGAACCTTTAGGATGTAGCTGATTTTAACGAACATTTATTACAATTTAATCTCGTTTCTATTGTGTAATATGCTTTCTTCCTTTGCTATGGCGTAATTTGAATTTATTATTTACTCGTCAGGAAGACATGATAATAGATTGGCAAAGTGATGATCAAAGCAGAAAATACGAGCATGTTCTTTTGATATTTTTATTGAATTACTGATTGTCATCATCGTACGCCGGAGGCGCCTTGGCGGCTATGACTTCGCAGAACCATTGTTGTGGTGCTGGCGGTTGATTTCTTGTGTGGCATGGGGGCGCGAGCGGCCGCATTTTCGGCAAGGGTAGCTGCCGTGAGTCCGGTCCAACGCCGTAGTCCATCAGTCCATCGCAGACGTGGCCTGCCAGGAGTGGGGCGCGAGTCGGTTGGTAATCCAGTGAACAGAGCAGGGTGGTTCGTGTGGCGTTGGTAGTGTCCCAGCCATGCCCATTGTTGATTCATCAGAGTGGCCTGAGTGAGCTGCCAGCGGTCTCCTATGCGATGTTCGAGTTCGATGTTTGAGACGAAATCGCTCCAGACGATGTCGAGCAGTTTCCTCCACATTGTTCTACCAAACGCGTCGATTGATTTCGCGCTGGTGGCGCTGACTGTCCAGGTGGATGCTCCGTACAGCATTTTGGAGAGAATGAGCGCTCTGGCGAGGTGGAGCTTTGTTTCGATGCGTA